>JAJQKJ010002680.1:0-142397 GCA_029574335.1 Rana kukunoris | reverse complement strand
CCCGGGATACTTCCCGGTTCTCCCGATTGGCCACTCCGGGGGCCTGACCTCCTGCGATACCGCAATACGCATCCACGCACGTTACCTGCGTTCATGCAACTCAGCGCCAATCCATTTGCATTGTAGCGCACCACAGCGGTAGTGCGTTGCATTAGAAAACCTGGGTCAAGCGCAATTTTAAATGTAAGTCCCTGCCCCACGCCGTTCGTCCTGCAATATTAAAGCGGAGTTCCACCCTTAAAACCACTTGGTTTCATCCCATCCAGCATACTGGCGTCAGCGCCAGTATGCTGTTTTTTGTTGTTTTTTTTTTTTTTAATGCATGTACTTACTTTATAATAAATCATTTAATTTCGTGCGCACCGCGGTATGTCGCCGCTATAAGGCGTCACGCCTTCCGGAAACAGCCGATTAGAGTTCGGCTCTTCTCGGCGCCTGCGCACAGAACCAGAAGCTGACTGCGCAGGCGCCGTATATAGCCGCGTCACGCCCTCCGAAAAAAACCGAACTAGGACCGGCTATTTACGGCGCCTGCGCAGTCAGCTTCTGGTTCTGTGCGCAGGCGCCGAGAAGAGCCGAGCGCTAGTCGGCTGTTTCCGGGAAGGCGTGACGCGGCTATATATACGGGCGCCTGCGCAGTCAGCTCCTGGGTCTGTGCGCAGGCGCCGAGAAGAGCCGAACGCTAGTCGGCTGTTTCCGGGAAGGCGTGACGCGGCTATATATACGGGCGCCTGCGCAGTCAGCTCCTGGGTCTGTGCGCAGGCGCCGAGAAGAGCCGGACGCTAGTCGGCTGTTTCCGGGAAGGCGTGACGCGGCTATATATACGGCGCCTGCGCAGTCAGCTCCTGGGTCTGTGCGCAGGCGCCGAGAAGAGCCGGACGCTAATCGGCTGTTTCCGGAAGGCGACATACCGCGGTGCGCACAAAATTAAATGATTTATTATAAAGTAAGTACATGCATTAAAAAAAAAAAACAGCATACTGGCGCTGACGCCAGTATGCTGGATGGGATGAAACCAAGTGGTTTTAAGGGTGGAACTCCGCTTTAAATATAATAAATACCTTTTTTTAAATAGACAAAATAATTGATAATAAATAAATGATGAATATAATAAAAAAATATATATAATCATTATAATAAATATAATATATAAATAATTCATTATTAATAATAATAATAATAATATCCATAATAATTTCATTAACAATAAACAAATAAATAATATACATTAATAATTGTACTATTACTATTATTATTAATGTTGTTGTTATTATTATTTAAAATTAATACAATTAATAATGTACAATACATTATTAAGAATAAATAAAATAATGAATAATAAATAAATAATGAATAAACCAAAGTAACCATCATCATAAAAAATAAAAAAATATTTAAACAAATATTCAAAATAATAAAATAATAGTAATTATTATTATTTTTATTATTAATAATAATAATTTAATTGACAATAAACAAATAAATAATATACATTAATAAGTGTAATACATTTAAAATGGTATTTTATTGAATATTAATTGATATAATATATTTATTATTATGGTGATTATTTTGGTTGTATTCTTTATTTATGTATTATTATTATAATTATTATTATACATTATTAAAATGTATTATTTATAATAAAATTATTTTTAGAATTATTAATAATTAAAGTCTTACATTAAATATTAGTTTGTATATTGTATTTATTATGTTGTATATTCATTATTTATGTGTTATTGACTATTCTTTTTTTATTTATTTATTATTTATTTATTAAATAAATTGATAAAAAATAAATAAAAAAGAATAGTTAATACCACATAAATAATGAATATACAACATAATAAATACATTTTCTTAAATAGACAAAATAATTGATAATAAATAAATGATGAATATAATAAAAATATATATATAATCATTATAATAAATATAATATATAAATTATTCATTATTAATAATAATAATAATAATAATATCAATAATAATTTCATTAACAATAAAAAAAAATGATATACATTAATAATTGTACTATTACTATTATTATTAATGTTGTTGTTATTATTATTTAAAATGAATACAATTAATAATGTACACAATACATTATTAAGAATAAATAAAATAATGAATAATAAATAAATAATGAATAAACCAAAGTAATCATCGTCATAAAAAATAAAAATAAATATAAACAAATATTCAAAACAATAAAATAATAGTAATTATTATTTTTATTATTAATAATAATAATTTAATTGACAATAAACAAATAAATAATATACATTAATAAGTGTAATACATTTAAAATTGTATTTTATTGAATATTAATTGATATAATATATTTATTATTATGATGATTATTTTGGTTATATTCTTTATTTATGTATTATTATTATAATTATTATTATACATTATTAAAATGTATCATTTATAATAAAACATTTTTTAGAATTATTAATATTTAAAGTCTTACATTAAATATTAGTTTGTATATTGTATTTATTATGATGTATATTCATTATTTATGTGTTATTAACTATTCTTTTTTTATTTATTTATTATTTATTTATTAAATAAATTGATAAATAAATAAATAAAAAAGAATAGTTAATACCACATAAAAAATGAATATACAACATAATAAATACAATATACAAACTAATATTCAATGTAAGACTTTAATTATTAATAATTCTAAAAATACAAATAATTCAAGTAATTAGCAAAAAAAAAAAAAATACACCATTAAAATTTTAATAAAATAATAAATGTTTTAAATTATTAACTTATAATAAGATAATTAATAATAAATAAAACCATTCACAATAAATAATAATAAATAACACAATAATAATAATAACAATAATAATAATGATGAGTAAACATATATATATATATATAAAATAAATAAATTAATGATCAATAATAAACATAATAAATTAATTATTAATAAAATAATAATAAATATTCTAACAAATTAATACATTATTAATAATTAAACATAAATATAATAAAACAATTAATAAATTAATTAATCGTTTATTAATCATGGACTACATGTCCCAGAAGTCAACGCACCATCGCTGCCGAAAACTCAAATTTTGCCAAAATCTGAGCGTCTGTTGGTATGACTGTCTGTGCCGAGGTCACATATAGGGGGGGCAATTATTTGGGGGGGGTCATTAAACTGTCAGGCCCCCCCCCCCCCCCCCCCATTACTCAACATTTTAGACCCCTTATTATAGTCACCATGATAACTCCTCCCCCTCTCCTCCTTTCTGGAAAAATAATCCAATTCACTTGAATGCTAATTGATAAATTGAAACCACAACAAAGATGGCCGCCCGAGCGCTGTGACAGACGGAAGTGACGTCAGGCCGCCTTCACTGAAGCCCAGGTGCTGCGGGCGGAAGTTCCCAGCAGGCAGTGCGCGGCGGAGGAAGATGGCGGCGCTCAGAGCTTTGGGGAGACTGCGGGCACCTTCAGAGCTTCTGGCCGGGAGGTGGCTGCGGGCGAGCCAGTCGGTCAGGTGAGGATCCGAGGGGGGAAGGGGGAATGACACCCCAATATAAAGGAGAGAGGGGGGACAGGGGAGGAGTGTGTGTACAGGGGGAGTGATAGGGGGAGGAGTGTGTGTACAGGGGGCGGAGTGTGTGTATAGGGGGAGTGACAGGGGGAGGAGTGTGTGTAGTATAGGGGAGGGAGTGGGGCGGAGTGTGTGTATAGGGGAGTGACAGGGGGGAGGAGTGTGTGTGTATAGGGGGAGTGACAGGGGGGGAGGAGTGTGTGTGTATAGGGGGGAGTGACAGGGGGAGGAGTGTGTGTATAGGGGGGGAGTGACAGGGGGGAGGAGTGTGTGTATAGGGGGGAGTGACAGGGGAGGAGTGTGTGTGTATAGGGGGAGAGTGACAGGAGGAGGAGTGTGTGTATAGGGGGGAGTGACAGGGGGAGGAGTGTGTGTATAGGGGGGGAGTGACAGGGGGAGGAGTGTGTGTGTAGGGGGAGTGACAGGGGGGGAGTGACAGGAGGAGGAGTGTGTGTATAGGGGGGGAGTGACAGGGGGAGGAGTGTGTGTGTATAGGGGGAGTGACAGGAGGAGGAGTGTGTGTATAGGGGGGGAGTGACAGGGGGAGAGTGTGTGTATAGGGGGGGAGAGGGAGGAGTGTGTGTATAGGGGGGGAGTGACAGGGGGAGGAGTGTGTGTATAGGGGGGGAGTGACAGGGGGAGGAGTGTGTGTATAGGGGGGGAGTGACAGGGGGAGGAGTGTGTGTATAGGGGGGGAGTGACAGGGGAGGCTGTGTGGTATAGGGGGGGAGTGACAGGGGGGCGGAGTGTGTGTATAGGGGGGAGTGACAGGGGGGCGGAGTGTGTGTATAGGGGGGGGAGTGACAGGGGGAGGAATGTGTGTATAGGGGGGGAGTGACAGGGGGAGGAATGTGTGTTATAGGGGGGGAGTGACAGGGGGGCGGGGAGTGTGTGTATAGGGGGGAGTGACAGGGGGAGGAGTGTGTGTATAGGGGGGGAGTGACAGGGGGAGGAGTGTGTGTGTATAGGGGGAGTGACAGGGGGAGGAGTGTGTGTGTATAGGGGGAGTGACAGGGGGAGGAGTGTGTGTGTATAGGGGGGAGTGACAGGGGGAGGAGTGTGTGTATAGGGGGAGTGACAGGGGGCGGAGTGTGTGTATAGGGGGGAGTGACAGGGGGAGGAGTGTGTGTATAGGGGGGGGAGTGACAGGGGGAGGAGTGTGTGTATAGGGGGGGAGTGACAGGGGGAGGAGTGTGTGTGTATAGGGGGGGAGTGACAGGGGGAGGAGTGTGTGTGTATAGGGGGGAGTGACAGGGGGAGGAGTGTGTGTATAGGGGGGGAGTGACAGGGGGGAGGAGTGTGTGTATAGGGGGGGAGTGATAGGGGGAGGAGTGTGTGTACAGGGGGCGGAGTGTGTGTATAGGGGGGAGTGACAGGGGGAGGAGTGTGTATAGGGGGAGTGACAGGGGGCGAGAGTGTGTGTATAGGGGGAGTGACAGGGGGGGAGGAGTGTGTGTGTATAGGGGGGAGTGACAGGGGAGGAGTGTGTGTATAGGGGGGGGAGTGACAGGGGGGAGGAGTGTGTGTATAGGGGGGGAGTGACAGGGGGGGAGGAGTGTGTGTTGTATAGGGGGAGTGACAGGAGGAGGAGTGTGTGTATAGGGGGGAGTGACAGGGGGAGGAGTGTGTGTATAGGGGGGGAGTGACAGGGGGAGGAGTGTGTGTGTAGGGGGAGTGACAGGGGGGGAGTGACAGGAGGAGGAGTGTGTGTATAGGGGGGGAGTGACAGGGGGAGGAGTGTGTGTGTATAGGGGGAGTGACAGGAGGAGGAGTGTGTGTATAGGGGGGGAGTGACAGGGGAGGAGTGTGTGTATAGGGGGGGAGTGACAGGGGGAGGAGTGTGTGTATAGGGGGGGAGTGACAGGGGGAGGAGTGTGTGTATAGGGGGGGAGTGACAGGGGGAGGAGTGTGTGTATAGGGGGGGAGTGACAGGGGGAGGAGTGTGTGTATAGGGGGGGAGTGACAGGGGGGCGGAGTGTGTGTATAGGGGGGAGTGACAGGGGGGGCGGAGTGTGTGTATAGGGGGGGAGTGACAGGGGGAGGAATGTGTGTATAGGGGGGGGAGTGACAGGGGGCGGAAGTGTGTGTGTACAGTGGGGTGTGTGTATAGGGGGGGAGTGACAGGGGGCGGAGTGTGTGTATAGGGGGGAGTGACAGGGGGAGGAGTGTGTGTATAGGGGGGGAGTGACAGGGGGAGGAGTGTGTGTGTATAGGGGGAGTGACAGGGGGAGGAGTGTGTGTGTATAGGGGGGAGAGTGACAGGGGGAGGAGTGTGTGTATAGGGGGGAGTGACAGGGGCGGAGTGTGTGTGTATAGGGGGGAGTGACAGGGGGAGGGAGTGTGTGTGTATAGGGGGGGAGTGACAGGGGGAGGAGTGTGTGTATAGGGGGGGAGTGACAGGGGGAGGAGTGTGTGTATAGGGGGGGAGTGACAGGGGGAGGGAGTGTGTGTGTATAGGGGGGGAGTGACAGGGGAGGAGTGTGTGTGTATAGGGGGGGAGTGACAGGGAGGAGTGTGTGTATAGGGGCGGAGTGACAGGGGGAGGAGTGTGTGTGTATAGGTGGGGAGTGACAGGGGGAGGAGTGTGTGTGTATAGGGGGGGAGTGACAGGGAGGAGTGTGTGTGTATAGGGGGGGGAGTGACAGGGGGAGGAGTGTGTGTGTATAGGGGGGGAGTGACAGGGGGAGGAGTGTGTGTATAGGGGGGGAGTGACAGGGGGAGGAGTGTGTGTATATAGGGGGGGGAGTGACAGGGGAGTTGGGGGAGGAGTGTGTGTATAGGGGGGGGAGTGACAGGGGGAGGAGTGTGTGTATAGGGGGGGAGTGACAGGGGGAGGAGTGTGTGTATAGGGGGGGAGTGACAGGGGGAGGAGTGTGTGTGTAGGGGGGGAGTGACAGGGGGAGTGTGTGTGTGTATAGGGGGGGAGTGACAGGGGGAGGAGTGTGTGTGTATAGGGGGGGGGAGTGACAGGGGGAGGAGTGTGTGTGTATAGGGGGGGAGTGACAGGGGGAGGAGTGTGTGTGTGTATAGGGGGGGAGTGACAGGGGGAGGAGTGTGTGTGTATAGGGGGGGAGTGACAGGGGGAGGAGTGTGTGTATAGGGGGGGAGTGACAGGGGGAGGAGTATGTGTGTATAGGGGGGGAGTGACAGGGGGAGGAGTATGTGTGTATAGGGGGGGAGTGACAGGGGGCGGAGTGTGTGTATAGGGGGGGAGTGACAGGGGGCGGAGTGTGTGTATAGGGGGGGAGTGACAGGGGGAGGAGTGTGTGTGTATAGGGGGGGAGTGACAGGGGGAGGGGAGTGTGTGTATAGGGGGGAGTGACAGGGGGGCGGAGTGTGTGTATAGGGGGAGTGACAGGGGGCGGAGTGAGTGTGTGTATAGGGGAGTGACAGGGGGCGGAGTGTGTGTATAGGGGGAGTGACAGGGGGAGGAGTGTGTGTGTGTGTATAGGGGGAGTGACAGGGGGGCGGAGTGTGTGTATAGGGGGAGTGACAGGGGGGCGGAATGTGTGTATAGGGGGGAGTGAAGGGGGCGGAGTGTGTGTATAGGGGGAGTGACAGGAGGAGGAGTGTGTGTGTATAGGGGGGAGTGACAGGGGGAGGAGTGTGTGTATAGGGGGGAGTGACAGGGGAGGAGTGTGTGTATAGGGGGGGAGTGACAGGGGGCGGAGTGTGGTGTATAGGGGGAGTGACAGGGGGAGGAGTGTGTGTGTGTATAGGGGAGTGACAGGGGGGGAGTGTGTGTTGTGTAAGGGGGAGTGACAGGGGGGCGGAGTGTGTGTGTATAGGGGGAGTGACAGGGGGAGGTGTGTGTGTGTATAGGGGGGAGTGACAGGGGCGGAGGTGTGTATGGGGTGGGGGTGTGTGTGTGAGGGTGGGGTGGTATGTGGTGTAGTGTGAGGGGTGACAGGGTGGTGTATGTGTGGAGTGACGGGGGGGTGGGTGGAGGGTGAGTGACGGTGTGAGGGGGGAGTGTGTGTATAGGGGGGAGTGACGGGGCGGAGTGTGTGTATAGGGGGAGTGACAGGGGGCGGAGTGTGTGTATAGGGGGAGTGACAGGAGGAGGAGTGTGTGTGTGTATAGGGGGAGTGACAGGGGGAGGAATGTGTGTATAGGGGGGGAGTGACAGGGGGAGGAATGTGTGTATAGGGGGGAGTGACAGGGGGAGGAGTGTGTGTATAGGGGGGGAGTGACAGGGGGCGGAGTGTGTGTATAGGGGGGGAGTGACAGGGGGCGGAGTGTGTGTATAGGGGGGAGTGACGGGGCGGAGTGTGTGTATAGGGGGAGTGACAGGGGGCGGAGTGTGTGTATAGGGGGAGTGACAGGAGGAGGAGTGGGAGTGTGTGTGTGTATAGGGGGGAGTGACGGGGAGGAATGTGGGTTATGGGGGGGGAGTGACAGGGGGCGGAGTGTGTGTATAGGGGGAGTGACAGGGGGGAGTGTGTGTATAGGGGGGGGGGAGTGACGGGGCGGGTGTGTGGGGGGGAGTGACGGGCGGAGTGTGTGTATAGGGGGAGTGAAGGGGGCGGGAGGGTGCGGAGGGTGTGTGTATAGGGGGAGTGACAGGAGGAGGAGTGTGTGTGTGTATAGGGGGGGAGTGACAGGGGGAGGAATGTGGGTTATGGGGGGAGTGACAGGGGAGGAGTGTGTGTATAGGGGGGAGTGACAGGGGGAGGAGTATGTGTGTATAGGGGGGGAGTGACAGGGGGAGGAGTATGTGTGTGTATAGGGGGGGAGTGACAGGGGGGCGGAGTGTGTGTATAGGGGGGGAGTGAAGGGGGGGGTGTGAGGTAGTGTGTGTATAGGGGGGGGTGTGACAGGGGGAGGAGTGTGTGTATAGGGGGGGAGTGACAGGGGAGGAGTGTGTGTATAGGGGGAGTGACAGGGGGCGGAGTGTGTGTATAGGGGGAGTGACAGGGGGAGGAATGTGTGTGTATAGGGGGCGGAGTGGGAGTGTGTGTATAGGGGGAGTGACGGGAGGGAGTGTGTGTGTATAGGGGGAGTGACAGGGGGGCGGAGTGTGTGTGTATAGGGGGAGTGACGGGGAGGAGTGTGTGTATAGGGGGGAGTGACAGGGGGAGGAGTGTGTGTATAGGGGGGGAGTGACAGGGGGAGGAGTGTGTGTGTATAGGGGGGGAGTGACAGGGGGAGGAGTGTGTGTGTATAGGGGGGGAGTGACAGGGGGAGGAGTGTGTGTGTATAGGGGGGGAGTGACAGGGGGAGGAGTGTGTGTGTATAGGGGGGGAGTGACAGGGGGAGGAGTGTGTGTGTAGGGGGTGTGGGGGAGGAGTGTGTGTGTATAGGGGGGGAGTGACAGGGGGAGGAGTGTGTGTGTGTATAGGGGGGGAGTGACAGGGGGAGGAGTGTGTGTGTATAGGGGGGAGTGACAGGGGGAGGAGTGTGTGTGTATAGGGGGGGAGTGACAGGGGGAGGAGTGTGTGTGTATAGGGGGGGAGTGACAGGGGGAGGAGTGTGTGGAGAGTGTGTGTGTATAGGGGGGGAGTGACAGGGGGAGGAGTGTGTGTGTATAGGGGGGGAGTGACAGGGGGAGGAGTGTGTGTGTATAGGGGGGGAGTGACGGGGGAGGGAGTGTGTGTGTATAGGGGGTGGAGTGTGTGTATAGGGGGAGGTGACAGGGGGCGGAGTGTGTGTGTATAGGGGAGGTGACAGGGGGCGGTGTGTGTGTATAGGGGGAGGTGACAGGGGGCGGAGTGTGTGTGTATAGGGGGAGGTGACAGGGGGCGGAGTGTGTGTATAGGGGGAGGTGACAGGGGGCGGAGTGTGTGTATAGGGGGAGGTGACAGGGGGCGGAGTGTGTGTATAGGGGGAGGTGACAGGGGGCGGAGTGTGTGTGTGTGTGTGTGTGTGTGTGTGTGTGTGTGTGTGTGTGTGTATAGGGGGAGTGACAGGGGAGGGGGGAGTGACAGGGGGAGGTGTGTGTGTGTGTATAGGGGAGGTGACAGGGGGCGGAGTGTGTGTATAGGATAGGTGACAGGGGGCGGAGTGTGTGTGTGTGTGTATAGGGGGAGGTGAAAGGGGGCGGAGTGTGTGTGTATAGGGGAGGTGACGGGGCAGAGTGGGGGCAGAGTGTGTGTGTATAGGGGAGGTGACAGGGGGCGGTGTGTGAGTATAGGGGGAGGGGGTGTGTGTATAGGGGGAGTGACAGGGGGCGGAGTGTGTGTATAGGATAGGTGACAGGGGGCGGAGTGTGTGTGTGTGTGTGTGTATAGGGGAGGTGACCGGGCGGAGTGTGTGTATAGGATAGGTGACAGGGGGCGGAGTGTGTGTGTGTGTGTGTGTATAGGGGGAGGTGAAAGGGGGCGGAGTGTGTGTGTATAGGGGAGGTGACGGGGCAGAGTGTGTGTGTATAGGGGAGGTGACAGGGGGCGGAGGGGGTGTGTGTATAGGGGGAGTGACAGGGGGAGGTGTGTGTGTGTGTGTGTATAGGGGGAGTGACAGGGGGAGGGGTGTGTGTATAGGGGGAGTGACAGGGGGAGGAGTGTGTATAGGGGGAGTGACAGGGGGCGGAGTGTGTGTATAGGGGAAGGAGTGTGTGTATAGGGGGAGTGACAGGGGGAGGGGTGTGTGTGTGTATAGGGGGAGTGACAGGGGGAGGGTGTGTGTATAGGGGGAGTGACAGGGGGAGGAGTGTGTATAGGGGGAGTGACGGGGCGGAGGTGTGTGTGTATAGGGGGGGGAGTGACAGGGGGAGGGGTGTGTGTATAGGGGGAGTGACAGGAGGAGGAGTGTGTGTATAGGGGGGGGAGTGACAGGGGGAGGAGTGTGTATGGGGGGGGGTGAAAGTAAGGCAGTGTGTGTGTATAGGGGGGTGACGGGGGGCGGGGGGTGTGTGTATAGGGGAGTGACGGGGGGGTGAGTGTGTATGGGGGGGGTGAAAGGAGGAGGCGTGAGTAGAGTGTGTGTATAGGGGGGGATGACGAGGGGTGGGGTGTGTGTATAGGAAGGGGGTGACGGGGGGCGGGGTGTGTGTATAGGGGGAGTGACGGGGGTGGAGTGTGTATGGGGGGGTGAAAGGAGGCAGAGTGTGTGTGTATAGGGGGGGTGATGGGGGGCGGGGTGTGTGTATAGGGGAGGTGACAGGAGGAGGAGTGTGTGTGTATAGGGGAGGTGACAGGGGGTGGAGTGTGTATGGGGGGGTGAAAGGAGGCAGTGTGTGTGTATAGGGGGGATGACGAGGGGCGGGGTGTGTGTATAGGAAGGGGGTGACAGAGGGCAGAGTGTGTAAGGTGGGGTGACACGGGGTGGAATTTGATAGGGGGTGAGGGGAGGTTACATGGGGAGGAGTGGGTAGGAAACGGCGGAGTGTCACTAAGGGGGGTGGATATTGTGTATAGGGGAGGGGTCAGACACCCCATTGAGCATTGTATTTACAGTACGATGTGGGGGAGGGGACTGACTCCCCAATGTAGAGGGCACATTATATACGAGGGGGGGGGGGGGCCCCCATTGTCCTGTATTAAGGATCTATCGTCTCCCCCCCTGCAGAGGGAAGCAATGGCAGCCGGACACGGAGTGGATGGAGCCGTACAGCCGCGCCGTCCTCTACCCGTCTAATGAGGCCCAGGTGAAGATGCTGCCCTCCCCCTGGCATGGTGAGTGGTCCTGGCGGCCATCTTTGGACTGTGATCTGGAGGTGGCTTTGTGTTACAATGTACAGTCTGATCGCTGGAGGGAGGAGGGGAGACTGAGGAAATGCCTCCTCCTGCCTGCAGCGGACTGATGACATCATCTCAGCCTAGGCTCATTTTATAATGAATGTGTTTTTCCCTTGGGCAGACAAGGACCCCCCGGCACAGAAGGACGTGTCCTCCCTCACCATCAACTTCGGGCCCCAGCACCCCGCCGCTCACGGCGTGCTGCGCCTGGTCATGGAGCTGAGCGGAGAGTCGGTGAAGAGGTGCGACCCCCACATAGGACTTCTGCACCGCGGCACAGAGAAGCTCATCGAATACAAGACCTACCTGCAGGTAATGGGCTCGGTCTCTAGGGTGTTATTTATGCAAATACAGCCTGCCTAGGACCGCCCACTCCCCCAGACTGACCCCGCCCACCAAGGCATAACTGGGCTCTTGTTTGGCGTTGCAGGCCTTGCCTTACTTCGACCGCCTGGACTACGTCTCCATGATGTGTAACGAGCAGTGCTACTCTCTGGCTGTAGAGAAGCTTCTGAACATCGATCCGCCGATCAGAGCCAAGTGGATCAGAGGTAGGTGCTCCTGGGACCGCGGGGAGGGGGAGGGGTGCGGGACGCGGCAGGTTGACCTCAATATTCCATTTTAAAACCTGTAAAGACGGCTGAGAGACTTTAATGGTGAAGTGGATGTGACCCGACCTGGGGGGGGGGGGAGGGGGGGCGCTACGGGGACGACTGTATGAAATGTTGGCGGTGTGGATATTGTATGACGGACCCTCCCACAAAATTGCAGTCGTTTCTCTAATGTGTGTGTTCCCCGTATTGTCAGCCCACCCAGGGGCCTGAATTGGGGGTTTGGTGTGTTTTTTTATTTTATTTTTTATTTTTATTTTTTCTAGAAATATCTCAATCAGAAAAAATATATGTATATTTTTATACACACTGTGTGTGTGTGTGTGTGTGGTGAGAGGGGACGAGGAGAGGTGGACAGAAAGGAAAGAGAGGGTGTGGGAGAGAAGGACAGTAAGGGGGGGGGGAGAGAAGGAAGGGGGGAGAGAGAGAAGGAAAGAAGGGGGGGGGGGGGGAGAAGGAAAGAAGGGGGGGGGGGAGAGAAGGAAAGAAGGGGGGGGGAAAGAGAAGGAAAGAAGGGGGGGGGGGAGAGAAGGAAGAAGGGGGGGGGGGAGAGAAGGAAAGAAGGGGGGGGGGAGAGAAGGAAAGAAGGGGGGGGGGAGAGAGAAGGAAAGAAGGGGGGGGGAGAGAAGGAAAGAAGGGGGGGGAGGGAGAGAGAAGGAAGGGGGGGGGGGAGAGAGAAGGAAAGAAGGGGGGAGAGAGAGAGAGAGAGAAGTTAAGAAGGGGGGGGAGAGAGAGAGAAGGAAAGAAGGGGGGGAGAGAGAAGGAAAGAAGGGGGGGGGAGAGAGAGAGAAGGAAAGAAGGGGGGAGAGAGAAGGAAAGAAGGGGGGAGAGAGAGAGAGAGAGAGAGAGAAGGAAAGAAGGGGGGGGGAGAGAGAGAAGGAAAGAAGGGGGGGGAGAGAGAGAGAAGGAAAGAAGGGGGGGGAGAGAGAGAAGGAAAGAAGGGGGGAGAGAGAGAGAAGGAAAGAAGGGGGGGGGGAGAGAGAGAGAAGGAAAGAAGGGGGGGGGGAGAGAGAAGGAAAGAAGGGGGGGGAGAGAGAAGAAAAGAAGGGGGGGGGGAGAGGAGAGAGAGGAAAGAAGGGGGGGGGGGAGAGAGAGAGAAGGAAAGAAGGGGGGGGAGAGAGAGGGAAGGAAAGAAGGGGGGGAGAGGGAAGGAAAGAAGGGGGGGGAGAGAGAAGGAAAGAGGGGGGGGAGAGAGAGAGAAGGAAAGAAGGGGGGGGGAGAGAGAAGGAAAGAAGGGGGGGGAGAGAGGAGAGAGAAGGAAAGAAGGGGGGGGGAGAGAGAGAGAGAAGGAAAGAGGGGGGGGGGAGAGAGAGAGAAGGAAAGAAGGGGGGGAGGAGAGAGAAGAAAAGAAGGGGGGGAGAGAGAAGGAAAGAAGGGGGGGGAGAGAGAGAGAAGGAAAGAAGGGGGGGGAGAGAGAGAGGAAGGAAAGAAGGGGGGGGAGAGAGAAGAGAAGGAAAGAAGGGGGGGGGAGAGAGAGAGAAGGAAAGAAGGGGGGGGAGAGAGAGGGAAGGAAAGAAGGGGGGGAAGAGAGAGGGAAGGAAAGAAGGGGGGGGAGAGAGGGAAGGAAAGGGGGGGGGGGGAAGAGAGAAGGAAAGAAGGGGGGGGAGAGAGAAGGAAAGAAGGGGGGGGGAGAGAAGGAAAGAAGGGGGGGGAGAGAGAAGAAAAGAGGGGGGGGAGAGAGAAGGAAAGAGGGGGGGGGAGAGAGAGAGAAGGAAAGAAGGTGGGGAAAAGAAAGAAGGGGGGAGAAGGAAAGAAGGGGGGGGGAGAAAAGGAAAGAAGGGGGGGAGAAGGAAAGAAGGGGGGGGGGGGAGAAAAGGAAAGAAGGGGGGGGGGAGAAGGAAAGAAGGGGGGGGAGAAGGAAAGAAGGGGGGGGGGGAGAAAAGGAAAGAAGGGGGGGGGAGAAGGAAAGAAGGGGGGGGGGGAGAAGGAAAGAAGGGGGGGGAGAGAGAGAAGGAAAGAGGGGGGGGAGAGAAGGAAAGGGGGGGGGGGAGAGAAGGAAAGGGGGGGGGAGAGAAGGAAAGGGGGGGGGGGGAGAATGAAAGAAGGGGGGGGCAGAGAAGGAAAGAAGGGCAGGGGGGGGGAGAGAGAAGGAAAGAAGGGCAGGGGGGGGGGGGGGAGAGAGAAGGAAAGAAGGGGGGGGAGAGAAGGAAAGAAGGGGGGGGGGAGGAAAGAAGGGCAGGGGGGGAAGAAGGGGGGGGGGGGAGGAGAGAAGGAAAGAAGGGGGGGGAGAGAGAGAGAGAGAGACGGAAAGAAGGGGGGGGGAGAGAGGGAAGGAAAGAAGGGGGGGGGAGAGAGAGAAGGAAAGAGGGGGGGAGAGAGAAGGAAAGAGGGGGGGGAGAGAGAAGGAAAGAAGGGGGGAGAGAGAGAAGGAAAGAGGGGGGGGGAGAGAAGGAAAGAAGGTGGGGGAGAGAAGAAGGAAAGAAGGGGGGAGAAGGAAAGAAGGGGGGGGGAGAAAAGGAAAGAAGGGCAGGGGGGGAAAGAAGGGGGGGAGAGAGAGAGAAGGAAAGAAGGGGGGGGAGAGAGAGAGAGAGAGAGAGAAGGAAAGAAGGGGGGGGAGAGAGGGAAGGAAAGAGGGGGGGGAGAGAGAAGGAAAGAGGGGGGGGAGAGAGAAGGAAAGAGGGGGGGGAGAGAGAGAAGGAAAGAAGGGGGGGAGAGAGAGAAGGAAAGAAGGGGGGAGAGAGAGAAGGAAAGAAGGGGGGGGAGAAGGAAAGAAGGGGGGGGGAGAAAAGGAAAGAAGGGCAGGGGGGGAAAGAAGGGGGGGAGAGAGAGAGAAGGAAAGAAGGGGGGGGAGAGAGAGAGAGAGAAGGAAAGAAAGGGGGGGGGAGGAGAGAAGGAAAGAGGGGGGGGGGGGGGAGAAAAGGAAAGAAGGGCAGGGGGGGGAGAGAGAAGGAAAGAAGGGCAGGGGGGGGAGAGAGAGGGAAGAAGGGTGGGGGAGCAAGATGGACAGAGAGAGGGATAGGGGGAGAGAGAAGGAAAGAGGGGGGGGGGGGAGGAAAAGAAGGGCAGGGGGGGAAGAAGGGGGGGGGGAGAGAGAAGGAAAGAAGGGGGGGAGGGGAGAGAGAGAGAGACGGAAAGAAGGGGGGGGGAGAGAGGGAAGGAAAGAAGGGGGGGGGGAGAGAGAGAAGGAAAGAGGGGGGGAGAGAGAAGGAAAGAGGGGGGGGAGAGAGAAGGAAAGAAGGGGGGGAGAGAGAGAAGGAAAGAGGGGGGGGGAGAGAAGGAAAGAAGGTGGGGGAGAGAGAAGGAAAGAAGGGGGGAGAAGGAAAGAAGGGGGGGGGAGAAAAGGAAAGAAGGGCAGGGGGGGAAAGAAGGGGGGGAGAGAGAGAGAAGGAAAGAAGGGGGGGGAGAGAGAGAGAGAGGAGAAGGAAAGAAGGGGGGGGGGAGAGAGGGAAGGAAAGAGGGGGGGGGAGAGAGAAGGAAAGAGGGGGGGGAGAGAGAAGGAAAGAGGGGGGGGAGAGAGAGAAGGAAAGAAGGGGGGGAGAGAGAGAAGGAAAGAAGGGGGGGGAGAGAGAGAAGGAAAGAAGGGGGGAGAGAGAGAAGGAAAGAAGGGGGGGGAGAAGGAAAGAAGGGGGGGGGGGAGAGAAAAGGAAAGAAGGGCAGGGGGGGAAAGAAGGGGGGGGAGAGAGAGAGAAGGAAAGAAGGGGGGGGAGAGAGAGAGAGAGAAGGAAAGAAGGGGGGGGGAGAGAGAAGGAAAGAGGGGGGGGGGGGGAGAAAAGGAAAGAAGGGCAGGGGGGGAGAGAGAAGGAAAGAAGGGCAGGGGGGGGAGAGAGAAGGAAAGAAGGGTGGGGGAGCAAGATGGACAGAGAGAGGGATAGGGGGAGAGAGAAGGAAAGAGGGGGGGGAGAGAGAGAAGGTAAGAGGGGGGGGGAGAGAAGGAAAGAGGGGGGGGGGAGAAAAGGAAAGAAGGGCAGGGGGGGAGAGAGAAGGAAAGAAGGGGGGGGAGAGCAAGATGGACAGAGAGAGGGATAGGGGGAGAGATGGGGAGAGGGTGGAAAGAGAAGGAGAGTGAGATGGACACAGAGAGGGGGGAAGAGAGAGAATGGGGTGTAGTGGGAGAGGGAGGAAAAAGCGAGGAGGAGTGAGAGAGCGAAGGGGAGGGAGGGAGGAAAAAGAGAGAGAATATTAGTAGAGAACGAGGAGACAGACTGAGCGGGATGAAATACATACTTTGGCCACTAGGTGGCGCTGCTCATCTAGGAATCGCACATAATGGAGGAAGAATACGGATATTTGTCACATTCATACAACAAACATTTTGCAGTGGGCGGGGCCGGGAAGGGGGTAAAGAGGTGGACTAGCCCTTTAAGTATTGAGGTGTGAAGGGTCACTCCTATCCATTAATCCTGATTTTGTTTTATTTTCCATTCACAGTCCTGTTCGGGGAAATCACTCGTATTCTGAATCACGTCATGGCGGTGGCCTGTCACGCCCTGGATGTCGGCGCCATGACGCCATTTTTCTGGCTGTTTGAAGAGCGAGAGAAGGTAACGCGACACAAAACAAATGTTTTTCCGGGTACCTCGACCATGCATGGTCCTCCTGGTCCGGTGGGACTTATTTCCTTTTCCCCTCCCCCTTTCAGATGTTCGAATTCTACGAGCGAGTTTCCGGTGCGAGGATGCACGCTGCTTACGTCCGCCCGGGGGGAGTGCACCAGGTAAGAGGGATGGGCGGGATCAAGTTCTGGCACACCTGAACCGGTCACTGCGGTATAACCCGAGAGCCTGACGGTCGCGTCTTGTTTCCTAGGACATGCCGCTCGGTCTGATGGACGACATCTACGAGTTCATAAAGAACTTCTCCATCCGTCTGGATGAGTTGGAGGAGGTGAGTACCAGGGGTTAGGGCCCAGTGATGGGCGAGCCAGTGAGAAATGGGCACAGCGGGTGTACAGACCCGGGAACTCAGCACAGGGATGGTGGGAACCCCTCATAATGGGCACAGCGGGTGTACAGACCCGGGAACTCGGCACAGGGATGGTGGGAACCCCTCATAATGGGCACAGCGGGTGTACAGACCCGGGAACTCAGCACAGGGATAGTGGGAACCCCTCATAATGGGCACAGCGGGTGTATAGACCCGGGAACTCAGCACAGGGGTGGTGGGAACCCCTCATAATGGGGCACAGCGGGGTGTACAGACCCGGGAACTCAGCACAGGGATGGTGGGGACCCCTCATAATGGGCACAGCGGGGTGTACAGACCCGGGAACTCAGCACAGGGATGGTGGGAACCCCTCATAATGGGCATAGCGGGTGTACAGACCCAGGAACTCAGCACAGGGATGGTGGGAACCCCTCATAATGGGCACAGCGGGTGTACAGACCCGGGAACTCAGCACAGGGATGGTGGGGAACCCCTCATAATGGGCACAGCAGGTGTACAGACCCGGGAACTCAGCAAGGGATGGTGGACCCCTCATAATGGCACAGTGGGTGTACAGACCGGGAACTCAGCACAGGGATGGTGGGACCCCCTCATAATGGGGCACAGTGGGTTGTACAGACCGGGAACTCAGCACAGGGATGGTGGGAACCCCTCATAATGGGGCACAGTGGGTGTACAGACCCGGGAACTCAGCACGGGATGGTGGGCCTCATAATGGGCACAGCGGTTGTACAGACGGGAACTCAGCACAGGGATGGTGGGCCCCTCATAATGGGGCACAGTGGGTGTACAGACCCGGGAACTCAGCACAGGATGGTGGGAACCCTCATAATGGGGCACAGTGGGTGTACAGACCCGGGAACTCAGCACAGGGATGGTGGGGAACCCTCATAATGGGCACAGGGTTGTACAGACCCGGGAACTCAGCACAGGGATGGTGGGAACCCCTCATAATGGGGCACAGTGGGTGTACAGACCCGGGAACTCAGCACAGGGATGGTGGGAACCCCTCATAATGGGCACCGGGTTGTACAGACCCGGGAACTCAGCACAGGGATGGTGGGAACCCCTCATAATGGGCACAGCGGGTGTACAGACGGGAACTCAGCACAGGGATGGTGGGAACCCTCATAATGGGCATAGCGGGTGTACAGACCAGGAACTCAGCACAGGGATGGTGGGAACCCCTCATAATGGGCACAGGTGGTAAGCACCACATACACAGCACAGGGATGGTGGGAACCCTCATAATGGGCCAGCGGTTGTACAGACCCGGGAACTCAGCACAGGGATGGTGGGAACCCCTCATAATGGGCATAGCGGGTGTACGAGCCGGGAACTCAGCACAGGACGGTGGGAACCCTCATAATGGGGCACAGCAGGTGTACAGACCCGGGAACTCAGCACAGGGATGGTGGGAACTCCTCATAATGGGGCACCGCGGGTGTAGAGACCCAGGAACTCAGCACGATGGTGGTGGGAGCCCCTCATAATGGGGCACAGCGGGTGTACAGACCGGGAACAACTCAGCACAGGGATGGTGGGGAGCCCCTCATAATGGGGCACAGGGGGTGTACAGACCCGGGAATCAGCACAGGGATGGTGGGAACCCTCATAATGGGCACAGCGGGTGTACAGACCGGGAACTCAGCACAGGGATGGTGGAACCCTCTAATGGGGCAGCGGTGTAAGGGACGGGTGTAAGACCCGGGAACTCAGAAGGGGTTGTGGGAACCCCTTATAATGGACACAGCGGGGGGTACAGACCCGGGAACTCAGCACAGGGATGGTGGGAACCCCTTATAATGGACACAGCGGGGGGTACAGACCCGGGAACTCAGCACAGGGATGGTGGGAACACCTCATAATGGGCACAGCGGTTTTACAGACCTGGGAACTCAACACAGGGATGGTGGGAACCCCTCATAATGGGGCACAGCGGGTATACTGGACTCTTTCTATGAGGATTGAAGGGTAGAGAGCTGTAGACTTTGTATCGTTTTTCACTCCTCCTCATCACATGACCTCCAGATGCTGACCAACAACAGAATCTGGAAGAACAGGACGGTGGACATCGGAGTCGTCTCCGCAGAGGACGCACTGAACTACGGTTTTAGGTATGGCGCTATCACAAGCGGCGGCGATGTACTGCACGGAAGTGCGAACTGTTTTCTGACCGAAGGCCGGCTGTGTGCCTGGAAAGGCTCAGCATTTGATCTTTGGATATTTTCATCTATTGGAAACTCCTTTGATGTTTTCCTGGCCTGATTATTCGTCTGCTCGGTGCCTCTGTACTTCATTTTTAAAGCTGCGCTCCCAGTTTGCTGTTGTAGTGAGCATCCGATCCTCCCCCAAATGTGACAGGGGAGGGGGGCAAACAAGCGCAACTTCCTCCCTTTTGGGTGGAGCTGCACTTTCATCACCAGACCATTTTTTTTTTGCGGTTTAGCATTGCGCCATTTTAACTGGTAATTGCGCAGTCGTGCAGCGCTGTACCCAAATGAAATTTATAGAACAATAGAGGTGTGTGGGTTTCTTTATTTTTTTTTTGGTTTGTTTTTTCATTTTTTAACCACTTCCATACCGGGGGGCACTTGCGCGCCTTCCTGCCCAGGCCAATTTTTAGCGCTGTCGCATTTTAAATGACAATTGCGCGGTCGTGCTACACTGTACCCAAACTTTTTTATCATTTTGTTCCCACAAATAGAGCTTTCTTTTGGTGGTATTTGATCACCTCTGCGATTTTTAATTTTTTGCGCAACAACTAAAAAAAGACCGAAAATTTGGGGGGGGGGGGAATACGTTTTTATTTTTTTCTGTTAATTTTTTTTGTAAATAAGTAAGTTTTCTACTTCGATTACGGGCACCGATGAGGTGGCACTGATAGGCGCCGCTCGTATGCGGCACAGATGGGCACTCATGGGGGGGCACAGATGGGTACTGATAGGTGGGCACTGATGGACACTGTGGGGTGGCACTGATGGACACTGAGGGGGTCCATGTTGCCAGTCAGTTCCCATTTGTGGGCACTGATTGGCATCTCCTCCTCCTCCTCCTCCTCCTCCTCCTCCTCCTCCTCTTCCTCCTCTTATGGACACTGTGGGGTGGCACTGATGGACACTGAGGGGGTCCATGTTGCCAGTCAGTTCCCATTTGTGGGCACTGATTGGCATTGGCATCTCCTTCTCCTCCTCCTCCTCCTCCTCCTCCTCCTCCTCCTCCTCCTCCTCCTCCTCCTCCTCTCTTATGGACACTGTGGGGTGGCACTGATGGGGTCCATGTTGCCAGTCAGTTCCGATTTGTGGGCACTGATTGGCATCTCCTCCTCTTATGGACACTGTGGGGTGGCACTGATGGACACTGATGGGGTCCATGTTGCCAGTCAGTTCCCATTTGTGGGCACTGCTTGGCATCTCCTCCTCCTCCTCCTCCTCCTCCTCCTCCTCTCTCCTCCTCCTCTCCTCCTTTCTCTCCTTCTCTTCTTCCTCTCTTCTCCTTTTCCTCCTTCTCTTCTCTTCTTTCTTCCCTGGTGGTCCAGTGTAGGCATCCGAGGGGGGGGGGCTGTGCTGATAAAACAATCAGTGCGAACCCCACTGTCAGGAGAGCCGCCGTTCGGCTCTCCTCTACTCGCATCTGTTAGACGCAAGTGAGGAAGAGCCGGTCAACGGCTCTTCCTGTTTACATCGTGATCAGCCATGATTGGACACGGCTGATCACGTGGTAAAGAGCCTCCACCGGAGGCTCTTTACCGAGATCGGAGATCTAGGGTGTCAGACTGACACCCCGCATCACCAATCGCTGCGCGCCGGCATGTAGTCCTGCAGGACGTCAATAGACGTCCAGTCAGGATTACAGAACCACTTCCCGGACGTCAATTTACTATTCACCAGGCGGGAAGTGGTTAAACAAACAAAGACCAAAAAAATACGTTCTGCTATAAAACACATTAAATAAAAAAATGTCTTCATAAATTTTAGCCAAAATTTCAGTAAGTGTATACTGATGATGTGTGGTGGGGATCTGGTGACCCAATGCCAGTACATGGTGCCCCCCCCAACCCGGCGCTCCTTCTCTAACTCTTGTCTCCCTCTCTTAGCGGCGTGATGCTCCGAGGTTCCGGCATCCATTGGGATCTGAGGAAGTCTCAGCCGTACGACGTTTACGACCAGGTGGAGTTTGACGTCCCCATCGGCAGTAGAGGAGACTGTTATGACAGGTGAGAGGGGGGAAAGATGGCACAATGGGGGGGGGGGGGTTCCTCGCCACCTGCGCCTCCGATTCTGAACCGCACACTAAAGATTTTATTGCTTTTTATTCGTTTTTTTTTTTTTTTCCCTGGGGGAAGTCCATGTCAGCATACACTATATTGTCAAAAGTATTGGGATGCCTGTAATAGTGAATTTTGGTTTTGTGCTTCCCTATGCAAGACTAAAATTGGGTGCCCCACCCCTTCCTGTTTCAGACCCCCCCCTTCTGTGTGTGGGGGGGGGGGGGTCTGTAAACTTCACCCCTTCCTCTTTAGACTCCACCTCATCCTATTGGAGCTCTGCCTCTTTAGAAGTGGGGAGGAGGGGGTGAGAGCAAGGGATAGAAGAGTTGGGGGGTGTGAGAGGGATAGAAGAGGTGTAGGGTGGTTGAGAGAGAGAGAGGGATAGAAGAGGTAGGGGGGTTGAGAGAGGGAGGGATAGAAGAGGTAGGGGGGTTGAGAGAGGGAGGGATAGAAGAGGTAGGGGGGTATTGGGGGGGTGAGAGAGAAGAGGTAGGGGGGTGAGAGAGGGAGGGATAGAAGAGGTAGGGGGGTTGAGAGAGGGAGGAATAGAAGAGGTAGGGGGGGGGTTGAGAGGGCGAAAGAGAGAAAGGGGGTAAGAGAGAAGAGGTAGGGGGGCTAAGAGAGAGGGATAGAAGAGGTGTAGGGTGGTTGAGAGAGAGAGAGAGGGGAGGGATAGAAGAGGTAGGGTGGTTGAGAGAGGGAGGGATAGAAAGGTGGTTGAGAGGTAGGGGGGTAAGTTGAAAGAGAGGGGGTGAGAGAGAAGAGGTAGGGGGGGTGAGAGAGAATAGGGGTGAGAGAGAGGGAGAGGTAGGGGGGTGAGAGAGAGAGGGAGGGGGGGTTGAAAGAGAGGGGGGGGGTAAGAGAGAAGAGGTAGGGGGGTGAGAGAGGTAGGGGGGGTTGAAAGAGAGGGGAGTGAGAGAGAGGGATAGAGGTAGGGGGAATGAAAGGAGGTGGGTGAGAGGGAATGTATCTAAAATGTACAGATGTGAACCGGGGGCACTTATTGGCTTGCACCATGACACGCCTCTCGTCTCTCCTGCCAGGTACCTGTGCCGCGTGGAGGAGATGCGACAGTCCCTGAGGATCATCCTTCAATGCCTCAACAAGATGCCCGAAGGAGAGATCAAGGTGGACGATGCCAAAGTGTCTCCCCCAAAGAGGTCTGAGATGAAGGTGGGTGTCTATGAAAAGGGCCCCCTACCGTACATTGCTGGCCAGTGACATAAGGGCCCCCCAGCCTTGCATTGCTGGCCAGTGACATAAGGGCCCCCCTGCCTTGCATTGCTGGCCAGTGACATAAGGACCCCCCTGCCTTGCATTGCTGGCCAGTGACATAAGGGTCCCCCTGCCTTGCATTGCTGGCCAGTGACAGAAGGGCCCCCCTGCCTTGCATTCCTGGCCAGTGACAGAAGGGCCCCCCTGCCTTGCATTGCTGGCCAGTGACATAAGGGCCCCCCTTGCATTTGTGCTGGCTGTGACATAAGGGCCCCCCTGCCTTGCATTGCTGGCCGGAATTAGGTGCTGCTTTTGTTCGTGACATAAGGGCCCCCTGCCTTGCATTGCTGGCCAGTGACATAAGGGCCCCCCTGCCTTGCATTGCTGGCCAGTGACATAAGGGCCCCCCCCCCCTGCCTTGCATCCCCCCCCCTGCCTGGCCAGTGCCACCCCACCCCCCCCCCAGCCCCCCCACCTGGCCAGGGCCCCCCTGCCTTGCATTGCTGGCCTGGCCCCCCCCCCCTCCTTGCCTGCTGCCCCCTGACAGAGGCCCCCCTGCCAGCCCCCCTGGCCAGTGCCCCTGACCCCTGCCTGCATTGCTGGCCAGTGACAGAAGGGCCCCCCTGCCCGCATTGCTGGCCAGTGACAGAAGGGCCCCCCCCTTGCATTGCTGGCCAGTGACAGAAGGGCCCCCCTGCCTTGCATTGCTGGCCAGTGACAGAAGGGCCCCCCTGCCTTGCATTGCTGGCCAGTGACAGAAGGGCCCCCCTGCCTTGCATTGCTGGCCAGTGACAGAAGGGCCCCCCTGCCTTGCATTGCTGGCCAGTGACAGAAGGGCCCCCCTGCCTTGCATTGCTGGCCAGTGACAGAAGGGCCCCCCTGCCTTGCATTGCTGGCCAGTGACAGAAGGGCCCCCCTGCCTTGCATTGCTGGCCAGTGACAGAAGGGCCCCCCTGCCTTGCATTGCTGGCCAGTGACAGAAGGGCCCCCCTGCCTTGCATTGCTGGCCAGTGACAGAAGGGCCCCCCTGCCTTGCATTGCTGGCAGTGACAGAAGGGCCCCCCTGCCTTGCATTGCTGGCTAGTGACAGAAGGGCCCCCCTGCCTTGCATTGCTGGCCAGTGACAGAAGGGCCCCCTGCCTTGCATTGCTGGCCAGTGACAGAAGGGCCCCCTGCCGTGCATTGCTGGCCAGTGACAGAAGGGCCCCCCTGCCGTGCATTGCTGGCCAGTGACAGAAGGGCCCCCCTGCCGTGCATTGCTGGCCAGTGACAGAAGGGCCCCCCTGCCGTGCATTGCTGGCCAGTGACAGAAGGGCCCCCCTGCCGTGCATTGCTGGCCAGTGACAGAAGGGCCCCCCTGCCGTGCATTGCTGGCCAGTGACAGAAGGGCCCCCCTGCCGTGCATTGCTGGCCAGTGACAGAAGGGCCCCCCTGCCGTGCATTGCTGGCCAGTGACAGAAGGGCCCCCCTGCCGTGCATTGCTGGCCAGTGACAGAAGGGCCCCCCTGCCTTGCATTGCTGGCCAGTGACAGAAGGGCCCCCCTGCCTTGCATTGCTGGCCAGTGACAGAAGGGCCCCCCTGCCTTGCATTGCTGGCCAGTGACAGAAGGGCCCCCCTGCCTTGCATTGCTGGCCAGTGACAGAAGGGCCCCCCTGCCTTGCATTGCTGGCCAGTGACAGAAGGGCCCCCCTGCCTTGCATTGCTGGCCAGTGACAGAAGGGCCCCCTGCCTTGCATTGCTGGCCAGTGACAGAAGGGCCCCCCTGCCTTGCATTGCTGGCCAGTGACAGAGGGCCCCCCTGCCTTGCATTGCTGGCCAGGCAGAAGGGCCCCCTGCCTTGCATTGCTGGCCAGTGACAGAAGGGCCCCCCTGCCTTGCATCGCTGGCCAGTGGGAGAAGGGCCCCCCTGCCTTGCATCGCTGGCCAGTGGGAGAAGGGCCCCCCTGCCTTGCATCGCTGGCCAGTGGGAGAAGGGACCCCCTGCCTTGCATCGCTGGGCAGTGACAGAAGGGCCCCCCCTGCCTTGCATCGCTGGGCAGTGACAGAAGGGCCCCCCCTGCCTTGCATCGCTGGGCAGTGACAGAAGGATTCCCCAGCCTTGCATCGCTGGCCAGTGGGAGAAGGATTCCCCTGCCTTGCATTGCTGGCCAGTGGGAGAAGGGCCCCCCTGCCTTGCATTGCTGGCCAGTGGGAGAAGGGCCCCCCTGCCTTGCATTGCTGGCCAGTGGGAGAAGGGCCCCCCTGCCTTGCATTGCTGGCCAGTGGGAGAAGGGCCCCCCTGCCTTGCATTGCTGGCCAGTGGGAGAAGGGCCCCCCTGCCTTGCATTGCTGGCCAGTGGGAGAAGGGCCCCCCTGCCTTGCATCGCTGGCCAGTTGGAGAAGGGCCCCCCCCAGCCTTGCATCGCTGGCCAGTTGGAGAAGGGCCCCCCTGCCTTGCATCGCTGGCCAGTTGGAGAAGGGCCCCCCCCAGCCTTGCATCGCTGGCCAGTGGGAGATGGGGGGGCCCCCATACTGTACATTGCTGTTTGCACTAACCAGTGGCCTTAGGTGTTACATCCTGTGGTCTTTGATGGGGGGGGGGGGGGGCAGGGGCCCAAAGTCTGATCCTTCCTTGTACTACACCACCATATAGCACGGCATCACATTCTTTTCTTGTTTGGCTAATACCGGATTTTTGCCTTTTTCTTAAAGCGTTCGATGGAGTCTTTGATTCACCACTTCAAACTGTACACAGAGGGGTACCAGGTCCCCCCAGGAGCCACGTACACGGCCATTGAGGCCCCCAAGGTGAGAAAATGGGGAAAGGAGAGGGGGGGGGGGGGTCACCAAATAGCGGCTTTAGACCTTTTCCTTTTAATATTATCATCATACTGATCACAGCGCCATCTAGTGGCTTTAGATTGGTACATTAAATGTTCTTCCACATGGAGAGTCAGCCATGCCCCTTGTTACGCCGACTTTGACCCTTCCATTGTGCTGGGAGCTGGTCCCCACCCCCTCCTGCCTCCCTGATCTTCCTATAAGGCGCGGGGGTCTCCAAACTACGGCCCTCCAGTTGTTCAGGAACTACAATTCCCACCATGCCAGAGTTCAACAATGCCTCATGGGACATGTAGTTCCACAACAGCTGGAGGGCCGTAGTGAAAGGCCGTGCATTTGTGATAGACCAGTAAGGATGTGGTAGAGGCAGGGCCGGCCCTACTGTGGGTCCTGTTGGGTACATTGGACCCAGGCAGCACTTTGAGAGGGGCAGCAGATTGAACCACGGCCGCCTCTCCTTCTATTTACCCAGCAAATTGACGACAACTTCCCCCCGGGCTGCTCTGCCTCCTCCTATACTACCCTAGCATGTCTCTATGCTGCCCTAGCCTGCCCCCTATGCTGCCCTAGCCTGCCCCCTATGCTGCCCTAGCCTGCCCCCTTTGCTGCCCTAGCCTGCCCCCTATGCTGCCCTAGCCTGCCCCCTATGCTGCCCTAGCCTGCCCCCTATGCTGCCCTAGCCTGCCCCCTATGCTGCCCTAGCTTGCCCTATATACTGTCCCTATGCTGCCCTAGCTTGCCCTATATACTGTCCCTATACTGCCCTAGCCTGTCCCCTATGCTGCCCCTATACTGCCCTAGCCTCTCCCTCTACTACCCTGGCCCGCCTCTGTCCTTGCCCTGGCCCGCCTCTGTCCTTGCCCTGGCCCGCCTCTGTCCTTGCCCTGGCCCGCCTCTGTCCTTGCCCTGGCCCGCCTCTGTCCTTGCCCTGGCCCTAGCCTGTCTGTATACTACCCTAGCCCGCCCCTTGGAATTGAACACAACGGCATGTCATATAATTTTGCATATAGACGAGGTGATGTTTCTTGTAAATATGACTTCCTGATAAATGTAATTTTAGTTTTAATTATTATGATATAAAATAATAAAAGTGGGGGCCTTTAGGTGGGGGGGGGTCAGCATTTCATTATTGGACCCAGGCAGCACAATGTCTTGGGCGGGCCCTGGGTAGAGGAAAGTATGGCGAGCGCTCGGCGTTGGGCATGTTCAGAGTGGCTCAGGGAATTCTGACTGCAATGATTGGCGCGTATTATTATAATTTTATCTCGTCTCTCTAGGAAACGGCTAACCTTCTTCTTTTGTTGGCAGGGAGAGTTTGGCGTCTACCTCGTGTCCGATGGAACCAGCCGTCCGTATCGCTGTAAGATCAAAGCCCCGGGATTCGCTCATTTAGTAAGTTTATCCGCTCACCGCTCTTTGGTTTGGTGACTGTGACCCTAAGGACTCACCCGGGGGAGGGGGAAACATGAAGGTTTGGGGGGGTTCCTCTGATAAAGGTCCAGGGTGACTTTGCCGCATTGAGGGGCCGATGGGCGGGGCCACGTATTGTAAGATCTTGGAGGAGAACCTTCTTCCATCAGACAGAACACTGAAGATGGGACATGGACGGGTCTTCCAGCATGACAATGACCCAAAACATACAAAGGAGGGGCTCAAGAAGAAGCACATTAAGGTCATGCAGTGGCCTAGCCAGTCTACAGACCTTAATCCTATAGAAAATGTACTCCTGAACTCTACACTCTGTACGTGGCGCACTCTTGAACCCTGCGCTCTGTACGTGGCGCGCTCTTGAGCCCTGCGCTCTGTACGTGGCGCGCTCTTGAGCCCTGCGCTCTGTACGTGGCGCGCTCTTGAGCCCTGCACTCTGTACGTGGCGCGCTTCTGAGCCCTGCACTCTGTATGCAGTGAACACTTAAGTCCTTTAAGTTACTTTATCTACCCCCCTCCTTTGTTGTTGCTGCATAATCCCGGTCCCCTTTTTTAAGGCCCACGCTGGACCATTTAATGACGTTTTTTCTCTCTCCTCATAGGCCGGTTTGGATAAGATGTCCCAGGGCCACATGCTGGCCGATGTCGTAGCAATTATCGGTAAGTGTCCCACTATCCATACTCACATTGTTGCACCTTTTTGTTTCATTGCCAACAGCTGACCCAAATTTCTTCTCTTCCCCCCCCCCCCAACAGGAACTCAAGACATTGTCTTTGGAGAGGTGGATCGGTAATCTGCTGCTTTCGTGTGAAAAGGATTCTGGGCCGCGGTCCAAAGCGGCCTCCATGTTTTCCTGTGGCTCCTCCTCCACCACCATAGACCTCGAGGAAAGACGTCTGTTTATTTAATCACTGTCCTTGTAAAGCTTGTTCTGAAAATAAAAAAAAAATTGGTTTCCTATCAAACAAAAGAGTATGTTCTTTATTCCCATCTTGAGCACGTGGCGTGCGCCTGATCCCTGCGCCCTGTATGCCTCCTGAACCCTGTGCCCTGTACGCCGCCTGCTCTTGAACCCTGTGCCCTGTACGCCGCCTGCTCTTGAACCCTGCGCTCTGTACGCCGCCTGCTCCTGAACCCTGTGCCCTGTACGTCACCTGAGCTCTGTACGCCCGCCTACTCCTGAGCCCTGTACGCCCGCCTACTCCTGAGCCCTGTACGTCACCTGAACCCTGAGCTCTGTACGCCCGCCTACTCCTGAACCCTGAGCCCTGTACGCCCGCCTACTCCTGAACCCTGAGCTCTGTACGTCCGCCTACTCCTGAACCCTGTGCTCTGTACGTCGCCTGCTCGTGTGCCCTGTACGTCGCCTGCTCGTGTGCCCTGTACGTCGCCTGCTCGTGTGCCCTGTACGTCGCCTGCTCGTGTGCCCTGTACGTGCTGCTCGTGCCCTGTAGCGCTGCTCGTGTGCTCTGTACGTCGCCTGCTCGTGTGCCCTGTACGTCGCCTGCTCGTGTGCCCTGTACGTCGCCTGCTCGTGTGCCCTGTACGTCGCCTGCTCGTGTGCCCTGTACGTCGCCTGCTCGTGTGCCCTGTACGTCGCCTGCTCGTGTGCCCTGTACGTCGCCTGCTCGTGTGCCCTGTACGTCGCCTGCTCGTGCGCCCTGTACGTCGCCTGCTCGTGCGCCCTGTACGTCGCCTGCTCGTGTGCCCTGCGCCCTGTACGTCGCCTGCTCGTGTGCCCTGCGCCCTGTACGTCGCCTGCTCGTGTGCCCTGCGCCCTGTAAGTCGCCTGCTCGTGAACCCTGCGCCCTGTACGTCGCCTGCTCCTGCGCCCTGTACGTCGCCTGCTCCTGCGCCCTGAAAGTGATACATAGTCTTATAGATACAACCAGCTCTTTTGAGGGCAGCCGTAACGCTGATGTGGGTGGTGATGAAAGTTAGTGACACCCCGTGTTCTAGAAGAGATCAATACACTCTGGTCTATAACTTTCCTTCCCTAAAACTTATTCGCCTGCTTCCGACTCTGGCTATACTTTTTTTTTCACCTACCCGGCTCCCCTGAGAGCAGCTGGGTGGGTTCTCTGCTAGGTTGCCCTCCAGGACACCTTCTCGGTACGGAAAGGAGACGGCTTGGTTGCCTTTCTCCTTCTGTGCCTTTTTGACCTTCGCCCCTGGCCGGGTAGGCCGTATCTGGAGGCGGCGTGGGGAAGAGCACTTTTGAGGCCGGGGGGAAGGGCGGGAGCTGGCCTGGCTTGTGGCAGGGTTTTAGTGGGGGAGGGGGGGGGGGGGGCTGGGGGGGTACTCATATGGAAGCTTTGTATGGTTTGTGGCCTGGCTTTGTTCCTGTTTGACTGGATGATGCAGGGGCCATGACCACGGGGGGGGGTCCACTTGAAGGCATAAAATGAAGGTTGCGTTGTGGACGGGGAAAATATTTTCCTACCCACAGCCCTGTAGCAGAATTTCCCAGCTGTCCTTTATTACCTTGATGACTCGGACAATAACCTCCACGGAAATGTACATTGCAGTCAAACCGCTCGGCCTCGGTGCAGGTCTGAGGACACATACCGATCGGTAGAAGAACATGGTTGGTGCACTGCCCCTTTAACGGGCACACCACGAGAACACCGTCCTGGGTTTAGTGGTTGGCTGAGGAAACGGTTTGGAAATTCGGACTACCTAAGAAGCTTCTGCAGAAAGCGGGTGGTGAAATTTTGTCTACTGAGTTAGGGTGGTGTCATCTGTCCCAGGAGGGCTCTTTGACTTGCATTTGTCAGGCCCATGGGGGGCAATTTCTCCCACTGACGCCAATGATATGGGACACTATTCCTCCCACTGATACCAATGATGGGACACTATTCCTCCCACTGATACCAATGATATGGGACACTATTCCTCCCACTGACACCAATGATGGGACACTATTCCTCCCACTGACACCAATGATGGGACACTATTCCTCCCACTGACACCAATGATGGGACACTATTCCTCCCACTGACACCAATGATGGGACACTATTCCTCCCACTGACACCAATGATGGGACACTATTCCTCCCACTGACACCAATGATGGGACACTATTCCTCCCACTGACACCAATGATGGGACACTATTCCTCCCACTGACACCAATGATGGGACACTATTCCTCCCACTGACACCAATGATGGGACATGATTCCCCCCACTGATACCAATGATGGGACACTATTCCTCCCACTGACACCAATGATGGGACACTATTTCTCCCACTGACACCAATGATGGGACATGATTCCTCCCACTGACACCAATGATGGGACATGATTCCTCCCACTGACACCAATGATGGTACACTATTCCTCCCACTGACACCAATGATGGGACACTATTCCTCCCACTGATACCAATGATGGGGACACTATTCCGCCCACTGATACCAATGATGGGGACACTATTCCTCCCACTGATACCAATGATGGGACACTATTCCTCCCACTGATACCAATGATGGGGACACTATTCCTCCCACTGACACCAATGATGGGACACTATTCCCCCCACTGACACCAATGATGGAACACTATTCCTCCCACTGACACCAATGATGGGACACTATTCCTCCCACTGACACCAATGATGGGACACTATTCCTCCCACTGACACCAATGATGGGACACTATTCCTCCCACTGACACCAATGATGGGACACTATTCCTCCCACTGACACCAATGATGGGACACTATTCCTCCCACTGACACCAATGATGGGACACTATTCCTCCCACTGACACCAATGATGGGACACTATTCCTCCCACTGACACCAATGATGGGACACTATTCCTCCCACTGACACCAATGATGGGACACTATTCCTCCCACTGACACCAATGATGGGACACTATTCCTCCCACTGACACCAATGATGGGACACTATTTCTCCCACTGACACCAATGATGGGACATGATTCCCCCCACTGACACCAATGATGGGACACTATTGCTCCCACTGACACCAATGATGGGACACTATTCCTCCCACTGACACCAATGACGGGACACTATTCCCCTCACTGACACCAATGACGGGACACTATTGCTCCCACTGACACCAATGATGGGACACTATTGCTCCCACTGACACCAATGATGGGACACTATTGCTCCCACTGACACCAATGATGGGACACTATTCCTCCCACTGACACCAATGATGGGACACTATTCCTCCCACTGACACCAATGATGGGACATGATTCCCCCCACTGACACCAATGATGGGACACTATTCCTCCCACTGACACCAATGATGGGACACTATTCCTCCGACTGACACCAATGATGGGACACTATTCCTCCCACTAATACCAATAATGGGACACTATTCCTCCCACTGATACCAATGATGGGGACACTATTCCTCCCACTGACACCAATGATGGGACACTATTTCTCCCACTGACACCAATGATGGGACACTATTCCTCCCACTGACACCAATGATGGGACACTATTCCTCCCACTGACACCAATGATGGGACACTATTCCTCCCACTGACACCAATGATGGGACACTATTCCTCCCACTGACACCAATGATGGGACACTATTCCTCCCACTGACACCAATGATGGGACACTATTCCTCCCACTGACACCAATGATGGGACACTATTCCTCCCACTGACACCAATGATGGGACACTATTCCTCCCACTGACACCAATGATGGGACACTATTCCTCCCCACTGACACCAATGATGGGGGACACTATTCCTCCCACTGACACCAATGATGGGACACTATTCCTCCCACTGACACCAATGATGGGACACTATTTCTCCCACTGACACCAATGATGGGACATGATTCCCCCACTGACACCAATGATGGGACACTATTGCTCCCACTGACACCAATGATGGGACACTATTGCTCCCACTGACACCAATGATGGGACACTATTCCTCCCACTGACACCAATGATGGGACACTATTTCTCCCACTGACACCAATGATGGGACACTATTGCTCCCACTGACACCAATGATGGGACACTATTGCTCCCACTGACACCAATGATGGGACACTATTGCTCCCACTGACACCAATGATGGGACACTATTCCTCCCACTGATACCAATGATGGGACATGATTCCCCCCACTGACACCAATGATGGGACACTATTCCTCCCACTGACACCAATGATGGGACACTATTCCTCCCACTGACACCAATGATGGGACACTATTCCTCCCACTGACACCAATGATGGGACACTATTCCTCCCACTAATACCAATAATGGGACACTATTCCTCCCACTGATACCAATGATGGGGACACTATTCCTCCCACTGACACCAATGATGGGGACACTATTCCTCCCACTGACACCAATGATGGGACACTATTCCTCCCACTGACACCAATAATGGGACACTATTCCTCCCACTAATACCAATAATGGGACACTATTCCTCCCACTGACACCAATGATGGGACACTATTCCTCCCACTGACACCGACATTTTCAACTCCCACTTCATCACCCTAAAGTCTGAAGGACTTATAAGACCCCCCCATCTAAAACAAGGTGGCATATTCCTCGGAGGAGGGAGACCTCATGATAGATCAGCCTTTCTCAACCTTTTTTTCTCCAAAGGACCTTTGTAATAATAATTTCCCAGATCTCACGGAACTCTTCTGTTAAGATTAGTCCATTGGTGGTCATTGGGAGCCTGCCCCTTACATTGAATGAATGAATGAAAAACTTGTATAGCGCGGCACATGCAAACTAAATCGCCTCTGGGCGCTCGTTGTTTCTGTCTCTCTGGTCATCAAAAGAGCAGAGTTTTTATCCGTCTTCTGAAGGTCAGGTGGTTCTCCTCCAACCGAATGCTGGTTGGTAAAGCGTTCCATAGTCTGGGACCCTGGACAGCAAACCTTCTTTCTCCTTTGGACTTGTATCTGGCTTTGGGTACCTTGACCAGATTTTGGTCGCTGGATCGCAGAATGCGATTGGGGTTGTGGGCTTCTATTTTTTCGCAAAGATATTGGGGGGCTTTCCCATGGATGCACTTATGTGTCAGACAGAGGGCTTTAAAAGCAATTCTGTCTTTTACTGGCAACCAGTGAAGGGCTCTCAGTGAAGGTGAGATGGATTCCCAGGGTCTTTTCCCAGTCAGAAGTCTGGCGGCCGTATTTTGAACGACTTGCAGACGAGAGATTTGGTACTTTGGGAGTCCGAGGTAAAGGGCATTTGCATAGTCCAGTCTGGAGTTCACAATTGTTCCCACCACAACCGTTGTGTCTTCTTTGGGGATAAATGGAATAAGTCTGCGTAGTAGGCGCAGCAGATGGTGAGATCCGCTGACTACTGACCCTATTTGTGCGTCCGTTGTCATGTAGGTGTCAAAGATGACCCCGAGACTTTTGACTTTGGAGCTAGGGGTGATGATTTGGCCCAGAATGGGCGGAGGAGTCCAGGTTGTTGCCAGTTGACTCTTACGACTGGCGTGAAACAGGAGAAGTTCTGTTTTGGAACTGTTGAGTTTAAGATAACTCTTGGTCGTCCAGTTTTCTATCACAGAGAGGCAATTCTCTAAACTGAGATGATGATCCTTTTTGTTGCAGATGCGAAAATACAGTTGGGTGTCGTCTGCATATGAGTGATAAAGTAGTTCTTGGCTACTGATGATTTCAAAGAGAGGGCGAAGATAGATGTTGAAGAGCACCGGTGACAGGGGGGATCCTTGAGGGACTCCGCATGACACCGTGCGTTTTTCAGAAGTGAAAGGTCCCAATTTCACTGTTTGTGATCGGTTTTCCAAAAAGGAGGAAAACCAGGATAGATCACCTTCTTCGAGTCAGTAACAGTTTGTGGTCTACCGTGTCAAAGGCTGCGCTAAGGTCCAGCAGAACCAGGAGACAAGATTCTTCTTCTTCTGCGGCCTCGAGAGCGTCGTCCCATATTTTGAGTAATGCTGTTTCCGTCCCGTGTCCGGGGCGGAATCCCGATTGAAACGGATCAAGTAGATTATGGGTATCTAGATGCTTTTGCAGCTGTTGTACCACTACTTTCTCCATTACCTTGGAGAAAACATTTAGGCCTATTATGGGCCGGCGGTGAGTTGGGTCCTTGGGGTCCAGGGTGGGTTTCTTCAAGATGGGCTGGATTGTGCCCTCTTTCAGCAGGGAGGGCACTATGCCTTCCTTAAATGACTGGTTTATAAGCTGCATGATAGGTGGTGCCAAGATGTCGGCACATTCCTTCAGCAGTTTAGTGGGGATGATATCATTGGGCGCTGTGCTGTTTCGCAAAGTACTGATGATATTTTTGTGGCATCGATGGAGATGGGTTCCAGAGTGAACTTTGTTAAATGTAGAATGTTTCTATGGGTGTTGTGAGCCTGGTTGAGTGGGGTATTGTTTTGCTGAATGCTTTCCCGGAGTCTCTCAATTTTATTGATGAGGAAATTCGATAGTTCATTGCAAAATTCTTGGGTATCTGAATTGGGGGCTTCAAGACAGCCTGGATTCATGGTCTGAGTGACCAGCTTGAAGAGTTCACGGGGGCGGTTTAGGGCGCTGTTGATAGCCTTGAAAAAATAATTTTTCTTGGCTTTGAATACTTTGTGGTATTTTCTTGTTGCTGCTTTGTAGATGAGGTTCTCCTCTGAAGCGCTTCTTTTCCAGGCGGCTTCCGCCCTTCTGCGCTCTTGCTTCAGTAGCGACAGCTGGTTGTTAATCGTTGGTGGTGATCAGTGGGAGGAATACTCCTACCAGCTGTGGCCAAAATGACGCCCTTAGCCTTGGTTTTGCCAAGTGGTGTTGGATCTGGAACTATGTAGGCATCATCACATGGGAGGTCAGTTAGCCACAGCTCCCGTGGAACTCAGTGTTTCTCAACTCCAGTCCTCCAGGCGCCCCAACAGGTCACCTTTTTAGGCTCTCCATCATTTTGCACAGGTGATTTGATGAGTTTCACTGCCTTAGTAATTACCACAGCCGTTTCATCTGAGGGAAATCCTGAAAACATGACCTGTTGACGCGCCTTGAGGACTGGAGTTGAGAAACACTCCTCTAGAGTTCCATGGAAAGCTGGTTGAGAATGGCTGCTATAGATGGAGTAGGAAGTGGAAGGAAAGATGGGTGGGGGGGTAGAAAGTGGAAGGAAAGGTGGGGGTGAGGAGGAAGTGGGGATGGGAAAGGAAGAGGGGAGTGGGACGTGGATGGAAAGGTGGGGGACGTGGCACAGGAGGGGAGGGGAAGTGGGGATGGGAAAGGAAGAGGGGAGTAGAGAACGTGCATGGAAAGGTGGGGGACGTGGGACAGGAGGGGAGGGGACCTGGGGATGGGGAAGAGAGTGGGACAGGGAAAGAAAGGAGGAGGGGTGGGGGAAGGAAGATGAGCACGAGACAAAGATGGAAAGGAGTGGGACATTGAGGGAAAAGAGAGAGGCACAGGGATGGAAAGGAGGGGGGGGGGGATAAAGTGGGGGTGGGGATGGGGAACAAAGAATAAAATGAGACAGGGAATAAAAGGAGGGGTGAGAAAGTGGGACAGGGAAGGGAAGGAAATGAGGGCAGAGGGGAATGGGGAATTAAGAGGGGAGTGGTACAAAGATGGAAAGAAGTGGGACAGGGAAAGAAAGCAATGGGGGGGGGGCAGGGATGGAAAGGAGGGAAGAGGAAGTGGGGATGAGAAAGAAAGAGGGGACTGGGATGGAAGGAAAGGAGGAAGTGAGTAGTGGGACAGGGAGGGAAGGGGGATAAGAAAGGAAGAAGGGAGCAGGACAGGGGTGAACATAAGAGGGGAGGGAAGTGGGGATGGGAAAAGAAGAGGGGAGCAGGACAGGGATGGAAAGGAGGGGGAAGGAAGAGGGGGAGAAAGTGGGTATTGGGAAGGAAGTGGGAATGGGGAAGGAAGAGGGGGGAGGTAGTGGGGATGGTAAAGGAAGAGGGGAAAGGTAGTGGGGATGAGGAAGGAAGATGGCAGTGGAACAGGGGTGAAAAGGAGGGGGAGGAAGTGGGGATGAGGAAGGAAGAGGGGGATGGAATGGGGCTCAAAAGGATAGTAAAGGAAGAGGGGAGTGGGACAGAGAAGGAAAGAAATGGGGATGGATAAGGAAGTGGGGATGAGGAGGGAAGAGGAGGGAGGTAGTGGGGATGAGGAGGGAAGAGGAGGGAGGTAGTGGGGATGAGGAAGGAAGAGGAGGGAGGTAGTGGGGATGGGGAAGGAAAAGGAGGGAGGTAGTAGTGGGGATTAGGAAGGAAAAGGAGGGAGGCAGTGGGGATAAGGAAGGAAGAGAAGGCAGGTAGTGGGGATGGGGACGAAAGAGGGGGAACAAAGTAATGATGGGAAAGGAGAGTGGGACAGGGATGGAAAGGAGGAGGAGGGGGAGGAAGTGGGGATGGGGAAGAAAGAGGGGGTGGAACGGGGCTGAAAAGGAGGGGGTAGGAAGAGGGGAGTGGCACAAGGGAAGGAAAGGCGGTGAGAAAGCACTTTTCTAACATTGCAGAGTTGGGTGGACTCATCATAAGTTTGGAGCCGGCTCCGCTCTGGATATTTCTAGGAAGAGTCGAATCACTATTACAGTTCCTCCTTTTTGCATGCCCATAGCCCTCTTCTCTTACTGTCTGTGCTGGCCCAGCTCTTTAGCCCCTCCCCTCCTTACATATTTTATGTAGCAGTGGGGAAGGGGCAAAGGGTTTTTCTATAGCGTGAGAACAGAAAGATGTGCAAAACAGAAGTTGAAAAGGGTGATGACATATCATACACAGACTGCAAACAAGACAAGAGTGACACATAGGGCCAGATTCAGGTAGAGTTGCGCTGGAGTAAATCGATATGCGCCGCGTAACTGTGAATATGCGCCGTCGTATCTATGTGGCCGTACCCACCAAACTAGATGCGACAGAAAACGGGCCATTTCCGATCGGCTTAACTTTCCGACGCCAGAGTCCCGTCAGCGCTTATTTTCGCTGGGCGCATCAGTCGCGCCTATTGATTTCCCCTGCAAATATGCAAATGAGGGAGATTTCCCGATTCGCGAACGGATTGGCACCATACGCTGGCCACATGCGCCGCGCGTATCTCGTCCGTCCGGCGCAAAGTTATTTCTACAAATAGCTGCTTTATCTTTACTCCAGACGGCCACAGGTCAGCAGGAGAGCAGCTACAGCAGCAGCGTTACCGACGAAACTAGCAAGCTGAACAACAACACTTGCAGGACAACACCTCTGTGTGCCAACATGCCAGGGGCAGTCGCGGTCCTAGCACTAGTACTGGGTCCCCCGGTACGGAGGAGGCGGGCACGTGAGAGGATATACCGCACGCGCATGAGCCTCTTTGGCATGGGTGATGAGGAGGTGTATCGCCTCTTCAGATTCAGCCCAGATGCAATACTTGAACTAACCAGCAAGACACACCGCTCACATGCAGTGCAGCCACTGGTGAAGGTCCTGGCAACACTCCATTTCCTGGCCAGTGGATCATTCCAGCGTACAAGTGGAGTGGTGGCTGGGATGTCACAGTCCTCCGTGAGCAGATGTGTGCACCAGGTTGTCCCTGCAATCCTCAGACGCATGTCCAACCACTTCATCAGACCCACCACTGAGGAGCTGCGGCTGAAGGCAATGACAGATTTCTACAACATTGCCAGATTCCCACGCACTGTGGGGGCCATTGATTGCACACATGTGGCACTCCAGCCCCCCCATGAGACAGAGCACATATACCGCAATCGGAAGCATTGGCATTCCATCAACGTACAGGTGATAGCCGATGCCCAATGCCTCATATGGCACGTCCGTGCCAAACACCCCGGGTCCAGCCATGACAGCTACATCTACAATCAGAGCCCCATCCCAGCAGAATTCGATCAGAACATGTATGGGGACAGCTGGCTGGTTGGTGAGTGACATGGGTGGCAGGCATGACTATCCCCTCCCGTGATGCACATCACAAGGGGCACATGCATGACTAACATCCTCCTGTCTTTTCCCTTCCAGGTGACTCTGCATATGCACTGGGACCCCATCTAATGACTCCTTTCCGGAACGCCAGCGTCAAGGCCCCAATGATGTCACTGTCCATTCATACACCTTTCACACGTCATTCATACAGCCGTGGGGTTAACTTCACCACCACGGCCGAGGGGGGCACCCCTTACTGGCAGGAGTGCCACCCCCTCACATTCACACACCATTCACACTGCAACGTGTGCAGTATATAAAAAAAAAAATCTCATATCCAGAGCATTCCAAAATAAAAATAAAAAAAACTCATATCCTGAGCATTCCAAAAAAAATATATAAAAATCTCATAACCTGAGCATACAAAAAAAAAGAAAAAAAAAATCATCTGGGATGCCGGGGGCTCCTTCTGGTGGCCCCTCTCTGGCTCCTAAGCTGCCTGGATGGAGTGGGTGGGGGTGGGGGGGCATCTGGAGGTGGCTGATCCCCGGGTGGGCCACTCCTGGCAGGTGTGGCCTGCATGCCCTCCAAGGCCATGGCTATCCGGCCGAGGTAAGAGTTGGTCTGGGCCTGCATCCTGAGCTGCCGGGTGACCTGGTAATGCTGGGCCCGCCGACTCTGCCTCCCCTGGTCCCGGATGGCAGCAGTGTTTGCCTGGACGGCTGCAGTGAGGTCCCTTATGTCACCCTGCACCTCCCCCAGGCTGGTCACCACTGCAGCGCAGTTGCAGCTCACATCCTGCACTGCAGAAGACATCTGGGCCACAGAGCACAGGCTGTCAGCCACTCTGTCCAGGTGCCCAACTATGTCCCCCATTTGCTGGGTCTGCCTGGCGTGATCCCTTGCCACCTGGTCCTGGACCAGATCAGACAACCCCCTGGTCTTCTGGGTGGCCTTCCTGGGGCCAGTAGATGGTTGTCCCCGGGGGGATGGAGTCGCCCTTGAGGGGCTTCCTATGATGGGGGAGGGGATCTGAGAGGGCCCTGCAGAAGAGGAGGACTCGTCCAAATATAAAATGATGTCCTGCTCTGCCCCAACAGGCTCCTCCTCAACCACCTCTGCAGGTGAGGTGTGGGCACTCTCCTCCTCCACCTCGGTGTCTTCACCACCCAGGGGCACGGGCACTGGATGCCGTTGGGGGGATGGGGTGGACTGGCCGCCGACAGATGATGTCCCAGCTCCGTCATCTGTGGATGACACAAAGCAGACACATGTTGGTGGTCCCACACACTTGGCACATGTACCCTCCCCCCCCCACATGCAACACACCAAATAGGGGTTAAAAAACACTTACCTGTCCTGGAGCCTTCCTCCACAGAATCATATCCAGGGACCCCCTCCAACTGCTCCCTCTCCAGGCAGCGGGCGACCACCTCCTCCTCTGTGGTCAGGCTGACCGGACATGGGGGTCCACCACCTGTGCCCCGCTCATGGCTCCGAATGGTGGCCACCTTGCCACGGACCTTGCGCCGCAGGTCATTTATCTTTTTCTGGATATCACCAGCGGTCTGGGTGGAGTACCCCAACACATTCACCCTGCCAGCAATGGTGTCCAGGATGCCCTGCTTCCTCTCCCTGCTGGTCTTCCTACTTTTCTTCCCATGCAAAAAATCATTATAACTCTCCATAGCAGAGATGACCACAGAGACCTCCTGGGCATTAAAATTGAGGTTCCTCCTCTCTTTGGGGGTAGCGGGAGCAGCCATAACAGAGCAAAAGTAAATTCCCTGGGGTGGGGGGAAACGGAAATACTTTTGCGCCGGAATGGCGCTTCCGCTGGCGCTTTTATACGCGCAACGGAACACATTGCGCTGGCGTTTCCCGTGAAGTGGTGCCGACGGAAGTTGTGAGCATGCGCACAAGGGGGCGATTGGAGCCCTCCCTCACTGCGCATGCTCCGTGGATGATGCGCTGAACGTAAGCCTCTGCGCTGGGCTCCGCCCATCATTTACATATGATCACACCCACTTCCACTTGCGTCGGGTTGCGCCAGCGCATCTTTGTTACTCCGGCGCAAGTTTAGGAGCAAGTGCTATGTGAATTACAGTACTTGCGCCGAAAGTGTCGGCGGAGTAACGTAAATGAGAAACGTTACTCCAAAGTAAAGAAGCGCCCATCTACCTGAATCTGGCCCATAATGCTACCTACACATAGTCCATCTGTACGAGTATGTCTGCAGTCTCTGACCGTCTCCTGTACTATGTCTGCAGTCTCTGACCATCTCCTGTACTATGTCTGCAGTCTCTGACCATCTCCTGTACTATGTCTGCAGTCTCTGACCATCTCCTGTACTATGTCTGCAGTCTCTGACCATCTCCTGTACTATGTCTGCAGTCTCTGACCATCTCCTGTACTATGTCTGCAGTCTCTGACCATCTCATGTACTATGTCTGCAGTCTCTGACCATCTCCTGTACTATGTCTGCAGTCTCTGACCATCTCCTGTACTATGTCTGCAGTCTCTGACCGTCTCCTGTACTATGTCTGCAGTCTCTGACCGTCTCCTGTACTATGTCTGCAGTCTCTGACCGTCTCCTGTACCATAAAAAGAGGCGCCTGTAAAGCGCCTGAAAGAAGCCTCATCTGCAATCCCAATGTGAAAGCCCTGCCAGTGCCTGAAAAACGCCGGTAAAGCACCGCTTTAACTACCGGCATTTTTTAAGCAGGCGCTTTTAACCCCCACTAGTGGCCGAATAAAGGGTTAAAAGCGCCCACAAAGCACCGCTGCCAAGGCGTTTTGCAGGCGCTTCCCATTGATTTCAATGGGAAGGGGCGCTTTAGGTGTACAGACCCGGGAACTCAGCACAGGGATGGTGGGAACCCCTCATAATGGGCACAGCGAGTGTACAGACCCGGGAACTCAGCACAGGGATGGTGGGAACCCCTCATAATGGGCACAGCGAGTGTACAGACCCGGGAACTCAGCACAGGGATGGTGGGAACCCCTCATAATGGGGCACAGCGGGTGTACAGACCCAGGAACTCAGCACAGGGATGGTGGGAACCCCTCATAATGGGGCACAGTGGGTGTACAGACCCAGGAACTCAGCACAGGGATGGTGGGAACCCCTCATAATGGGCACAGCGGGTGTACAGACCCGGGAACTCAGCACAGGGATGGTGGGAACCCCTCATAATGGGCACAGCGAGTGTACAGACCCGGGAACTCAGCACAGGGATGGTGGGATCCCCTCATAATGGGGCACAGCGGGTGTACAGACCCAGGAACTCAGCACAGGGATGGTGGGAACCCCTCATAATGGGGCACAGCGGGTGTACAGACCCGGGAACTCAGCACGGGGATGGTGGGAACCCCTCATAATGGGGCACAGCGGGTGTACAGACCCGGGAACTCAGCACAGGGATGGTGGGAACCCCTCATAATGGGGCACAGCGGGTGTACAGACCCGGGAACTCAGCACAGGGGGGATGGTGGGAAGCCCTCATAATGGGCACAGCGGGTGTACAGACCCGGGAACTCAGCACAGGGATGGTGGGAACCCCTCATAATGGGGCACAGTGGGTGTACAGACCCGGGAACTCAGCACAGGGATGGTGGGAACCCCTCATAATGGGCACAGCGGGTGTACAGACCCGGGAACTCAGCACAGGGATGGTGGGATCCCCTCATAATGGGGCACAGCGGGTGTACAGACCCAGGAACTCAGCACAGGGATGGTGGGAACCCCTCATAATGGGGCACAGCGGGTGTACAGACCCGGGAACTCAGCACGGGGATGGTGGGAACCCCTCATAATGGGGCACAGCGGGTGTACAGACCCGGGAACTCAGCACAGGGATGGTGGGAACCCCTCATAATGGGGCACAGCGGGTGTACAGACCCGGGAACTCAGCACAGGGGGGATGGTGGGAAGCCCTCATAATGGGCACAGCGGGTGTACAGACCCGGGAACTCAGCACAGGGATGGTGGGAACTCCTCATAATGGGCACAGCGGGTGTACAGACCCGGGAACTCAGCACAGGGATGGTGGGAACCCCTCATAATGGGGCACAGCGGGTGTACAGACCCAGGAACTCAGCACAGGGATGGTGGGAACTCCTCATAATGGGCACAGCGGGGGGTACAGACCCGGGAACTCAGCACAGGGATGGTGGGAACTCCTCATAATGGGCATAGCGGGTGTACAGACCCAGGAACTCAGCACAGGGATGGTGGGAACCCCTCATAATTCGCACAGCGGGTGTACAGACCCGGGAACTCAGCACAGGGATGGTGGGAACCCCTCATAATGGGGCACAGCGGGTGTACAGACCCGGGAACTCAGCACAGGGATGGTGGGAACTCCTCATAATGGGCACAGCGGGTGTACAGACCCAGGAACTCAGCACAGGGATGGTGGGAACCCCTCATAATGGGGCACAGCGGGTGTACAGACCCAGGAACTCAGCACAGGGATGGTGGGAACCCCTCATAATGGGGCACAGCGGGTGTACAGACCCAGGAACTCAGCACAGGGATGGTGGGAACCCCTCATAATGGGCACAGCGGGTGTACAGACCCGGGAACTCAGCACAGGGATGGTGGGAACCCCTCATAATGGGCACAGCGGGTGTACAGACCCAGGAACTCAGCACAGGGATGGTGGGAACCCCTCATAATTCGCACAGCGGGTGTACAGACCCAGGAACTCAGCACAGGGATGGTGGGAACCCCTCATAATGGGGCACAGTGGGTGTACAGACCCAGGAACTCAGCACAGGGATGGTGGGAACCCCTCATAATGGGGCACAGCGGGTGTACAGACCCAGGAACTCAGCACAGGGATGGTGGGAACCCCTCATAATGGGGCACAGCGGGTGTACAGACCCGGGAACTCAGCACAGGGATGGTGGGAACCCCTTATGGGGCACAGCGGGTGTACAGACCAGGGAACTCAGCACAGGGATGGTGGGAACCCCTCATCTACCTTAGATGTTTGTCTTGCAGTGAGCATTTAATTTTTTGCATTGCTTTCTTCTATTTTCGGGTCGGATATTTGGGGGTCGGCTCCTGGAACTGATAAGGTTCTGGTCCCCCGCTTTGGTATTTGGGGCTCTCTTGGGATTGGTCGGCTTTATAATGTGAATTAGGGAAGCTCCAACTTCCTGAGCTGCGTCAGAAATATTCTTGAGTAAAACACATTAACAGGAACCAGAAGAGAAAGAAGGTCGGTCAGCTTGCAGCGGGGCTGGTCGTGTGCAGAGGAGGTGAGGTGCGTTTCCTGTGCGGCTTCTGGTCAGTGTCTCAGCTTCAGTCTCTTCAGAGCGACTCCGGACCTTCCACCTCCAACCCACGACTCCGATTCTCTCCACCCCGACGTGAGTAACTCCACTTCATTCCCTCAACTTCAGACTTTTTTGGTTGATTTATTAGTAAGCGATACAATGTCACTAAAAGGGACAATCCACCTTAGAGGGAACTCAGCACAGGGATGGTGGGAACCCCTCATAATGGGGCACAGCGGGTGTACAGACCCAGGAACTCAGCACAGGGATGGTGGGAACCCCTCATAATGGGGCACAGCGGGTGTACAGACCCAGGAACTCAGCACAGGGATGGTGGGAACCCCTCATAATGGGCACAGCGGGTGTTCAGACCCGGGAACTCAGCACAGGGATGGTGGGAACCCCTCATAATGGGGCACAGCGGGTGTTCAGACCCGGGAACTCAGCACAGGGATGGTGGGAACCCCTCATAATGGGGCACAGCGGGTGTACAGACCCAGGAACTCAGCACAGGGATGGTGGGAACCCCTCATAATGGGGCACAGCGGGTGTTCAGACCCGGGAACTCAGCACAGGGATGGTGGGAACCCCTCATAATGGGGCACAGCGGGTGTACAGACCCAGGAACTCCGCACAGGGATGGTGGGGACCCCTCATAATGGGGCACAGCGGGTGTACAGACCCGGGAACTCAGCACAGGGATGGTGGGAACCCCTCATAATGGACACAGCGGGTGTACAGACCCAGGAACTCAGCACAGGGATGGTGGGAACCCCTCATAATGGGGCACAGCGGGTGTACAGACCCGGGAACTCAGCACAGGGATGGTGGGAACCCCTCATAATGGGCACAGCGGGTGTACAGACCCGGGAACTCAGCACAGGGATGGTGGAAACCCCTCATAATGGGCACAGCGGGCTTGGTAACCTGTCTTTGATGGATCTCCTCTCTGACACGTGGCACCTGCCCTCCATACCTTATGGTTTCTCTCGATATTCTATTCATGCCCACGGGACGTGTTGGCTGAAACGTCTTCTATAATCTTACATGAGATTTTGAAAATCAGTGTAGTGAATATATTGTGTCATGTATAGGCTGGAATTACGAGATTGTATCAGATCTTTTGATTTTATGTTCCAATCTACAGAAGTTCTAAAAGTATTCATAACCCTCTATATACAGTGCCTTGAAATAGTATTCATACCCCTCTATATACAGTGCCTTGAAAAAGTATTCATACCCCTCTATATACAGTGCCTTGAAAAAGTATTCATACCCAGGGCCGCCATCAGCGGGGTACAGGCAGTACACCTGGATGGTGTGTTCAGGGTAATGTGCGGTGTTAGTTTTCCCCCACACACGGTAAAATGTTGGCGTCAGTGGTCTTTCAAACACAATAAAAAATATAAAAATACACGTAATAAATATAAAAAAAAATACACTTAAGAAATATAAAAAAAATACACGTAATAAATATAAAAAAAAAAAATTTAATAAATATATTAAAAAAATACACGTAAGAAATATAAAAAATACACTTAATAAATATAAAAAAAATACGCGTAAGAAGTAAAAAAAAAAATAAAAAAACTTTAGTTAGCCCAAATATTTTGTATAACGTGAAATAAATGTTAAGCGGAGTAAATAGATACCGAACACGTCACGCTTTAAAATTGCGCACACTCGTGTTTAGAGTTCTAGAGGAGGTCTAGGGCTAAGATTATTGCTCTGGCTCTAATGATCGCGGCGATAACTCACATGTGCGGTTTGAACACTTTTTACATATGCGGGTGCGACTTACGAACGCGTTTGCTTCTGCGCGCGCGCTTGGAGGGATGGGACGCTTTAAAAATTTGCCATTTTTTTTTCTTATTTTTTATTTATTTTTCTTATTTTTTATTTACTTTTATATTTATTTTTATTTATTTTTTATTTTTTTACACAGTCCCCTTTTTTTATCACTTTTATTCCTATTACAAGGAATCTAAACATCCCTTGTAATAGAAAATAAAAGCATGACAGGTCCTCCTTTTTGAGAGATCTGGGGGTCAAAAAGACCTCGCATGTCACATTTATCTTTAAAGGGGTTGCAAATGTAAATGTTTTTTCAACTTAATGCATCCCCGAGCCTCCGTTTTTACTTACCTGACCCCTCGAAAGTCCCGCCCCTCGCCCCCGTCATCCTCCTCGGTTCTCAGCCTGGCCATTGATTGGCTGCACCGGATGGATTGAAAGCAGCGCAGCCATTGGCCCGCAAGAGATTTCCACCATGCGAGCTAACATGAAGGTGGAAAGCTCTTGTGGGGGAGGAGCCGAGACAGCCGCAGAGGGGCCCCAGAAGACGTGGATCGGGGCCACTCTGTGCAAAACGAGCCGCACAGTGAAGGTAAGTATAATGGCCCAGATTCACAGAGCGATTACGCCTGCGCAACTGGTGTTGCGCGTGCGTAAGTCTAAATGTGCGCGTGCGTTTAGATGCGCGCGATTCTGAAAACGATTTACGCCAGAAATCTACTTTTTTTTGTCCGGTGTAATTTCGTTAGACAGACGCATCCGTCCGCGCAAAAATGCGCTAGACACACCATTGATTTGCTAGTCAAATATGCTAATGAGGGAGTTGCGGGGATCCACAAAAAAACGCAGTTGCTGCGCAGGCTACGCGATGTGCGCAACAGCAAAATGTCCTGTCTAAAGTTAGAGCACATAAAAGCTGGTCTAAATTTTGAAAAAACGTCTACATCTCACAGAAAGCAACACCGTTAGTGAGGAGCAGACCACACACACGTGTTGCACTACAATTTGACTGCCAACATGCCAGGGGCATCGTCGCTCATAGCTGCACTAGTGAATTTAGATGACCAAAGAAGGAGGAGGGCACGGAGGATGGCACGGGAGAGGATATACCGCACACGCATAGACCTGTTTGGCATGAGTGATTCTGAGGTGTATCGCATCTTCAGATTCCCCCCTCATGCCATCATGGAATTAACCACAACCCTGCAGGAGGACATCACCAGCCCAACACACCGCTCACATGCAGTGCAGCCACTGGTGAAGGTCCTGGCAACACTCCATGTCCTTGCCAGTGGCTCTTTTCAGCGTACAAGTGGAGTGGTGGCTGGGATGTCACAATCCTCCATGAGCAGATGTGTGCACCAGGTTGTCCCCGCAATCCTCAGACGCTTGGCCAACCAAATCATCAAACCCACCACTGAGGAGCTGCGGCTGAAGGCAATGACAGATTTCTACAGAATTGCCAGATTCCCACGCACCATCGGGGCCATTGATTGCACACATGTGGCACTCCAGCCCCCCCAGGAGACAGAGCACATGTACCGCAATCGGAAGAATTGGCACTCCATCAACGTACAGGTGATAGTCGATGCCCAAGGCCTCATATGGCACGTTCGTGCCAAACACCCCGGATCCACCCATGACAGCTACATCTACAATCAATGCCACATCCGAATGGAATTCGATCAGAACGTGTATGGGAACACCTGGCTGGTTGGTGAGTGACATGGGAGTCAGGCATGACTATCCCCTCCCATGATGCACACATCACAAGGGGCACATGCATGACTAACATCCTCCTGTCTTTTCCCTTACAGGTGACTCTGCATATGCACTGGGACCCCATCTCATGACTCCTATCCGGAACCCCCAAACCCCAGGGGAGGAAAGATACAATCAAGCACACATCAAAACCCGAGCAGTGGTGGAGCGCACCTTTGGCCTCCTGAAGTCACGTTTCCGATGCCTGGATAAGTCTGGGGGTACACTGTTGTATTCCCCAAACTTCGTGTGCCAGATCATCGGTGCATGTTGCATGCTGCACAATCTCGCAGTGAGGAAGGGCCTGCAGGTTGAGCTACGTGATGACCTGACCCCCCAACCAGACAATCAACCCCTAACCGAGGATACCCCGTCTTCTGAGGGAAGAGCAGTCAGGAGACAGCTCACATTGGGCATCTTTGCACGTTAAACACACACATTAATCATGGCACAATGAGAATGCATGCATGCATACCACTGTGGTCCCTAGCACACACACCCCACATCCTCATCACATTGGATTGGCACCAGTCCACCATGCAGGACTTGTGAGCAGCAACGCCACGTCAAGGCTCCAATTATGTCACTGTACATTCATACACCATTCACACGGACCTGGGAATCACTTCTCCCTGGTCCTGGGGAACCCTTCTCCACCAAAATTGAGGATGACACCCCTTTTCCAGCAGGAATGTCACCCCCACATTCAAACAGCATGCACAACCCAAAATTTTAAAAAAATGTCAGCAAAAAAAAAAAAAAAATGCCAAAAATGTCAGCCAAAAATACAAAAAAGGGGAAAAAATAATTATTGCCCTCTGCATGAGCCACGCCTGGGGCGTCCCCGGCCACGGCCCCGGCCCCTCAGGGGAGACTCATGGGGGAGGGGCAAACCCGGGGAAGGAGGAGCAGCCCCTGATATCTGCCCACCTGGCGGCCTGCCCTCCAAGGCCACGGCAATTCTGTCCAAGGAAGCACCAAGTGTTGCCGTGTTGGCCTGGATAGCCTGGGTAAGGGCCCTCACATCCTGCCCAACGCCTGCTGCTGTAGTCTGCAGTTCATTTAGGCAGGTTGTGAAAGCCCGGGAGTGGGAGTCCAGGTTACCCAGCGTATCCTTCATGGAGGACAGGCTCTCCTCCACCCGCCCAAAAGTCTGGCAGAGCTGTCCCAGATGGCGGGTCTGGAGGGCCTGGTCCCTTCGCAGACTGGCGGGCAGGAGATTGGGCGCCCCCCTGGTGCTCTGGGATGACATCCTGCCTCCAGCTGATGGTTGTGGGCGGGGAGAAGGGGAGGCCCTTGTGAGGGGAGCCATGTTGGGGGAGGAGGCTCCCCCTTAGGGAGGGCAGGCTTCTGACAGCCAGAGGGGAAGAGTCCGCACAAACCACTCGTCCAGTGCCTGACTCCTCCTCCTCATGATCGTCCTCCTCATGATTATCCTCCTCCTCATGATCGTCCTCCTCCTCATGATCGTCCTCCTCCTCTTGAACCTCCTCCGCGGACTGTGGCCTTGTTGGGGGGGCCTCATTAGGCTGCTGTCCTGGGGTTGGAGCGGTCAGGCCAGATGGCCCTGCACCCTCCTGCACATCTGTGGATGACACAAACCATTCACAGGTTGGAGGATCCACACACTTGGCACATATTCCCTTTCACCCCCTCCCCCACACATGCTACACACCTGATAGAAAAAAAAACCTTACCTGGCACCACGGGGACCGGACTTGTGTCAAAGCCTGGCAGGCCCTCCACTTCATGCCGGTGAAAGGTCAGGGCCACCACACGCTCCGTCGCTGTAAGCCTAATCCGGCATGGTGGGCCCCCTCCTGTGCCCCTGGCATGGGCATGCATTGCGGCCAGTTTTTTTTTCACCTGACGCCGGAGGTCATTTATTTTTTTGTCGATCCCAGACCGGGTCCGTGTCTCCCCCTCCCCCGATGAATTGACCTGCTCCGTGATCATATCCAATATCTCCCTCCTCCTGGCCGGGGTGGTGGTGGCACTCTGCGGGCCGTGGAGAAAACGCCCATACTCGCTAATGGCCCGGGCAAGAATTCTTTTTTCCCCCACAGTAAAATTAAGCTTTCTTTTTCTCTCAGTCATACTTCCAAACAAACTCACTAGCAGTCACCAAAAATCTGTCACAAATACAAGCACAACCAATCAGGCAAGAACACACACAAAGAGAAAAAGAACACCCAAAAATCACACTAGCACTCAGCAAGAAACAGTCACCCAAAAAAAAAAAGCAAGAAAACAAACGAACAAAAATATATCAATCAAACAAACAGTCTCAAACACTTATCAAAACTCACTTTCACAAAACTACCAACAAGCACTAGATCACACAGAACACTAATCTGACAACTACAAAACACACTCTAACGAACAACAGGAACAAAAGCACTTGATTCAATGGGAAGGGACACAAAGGGATGTACTTTTGCAATGCAAGTGCGTTTGTGTCTGTCTATTTATGCTGTCTGTGTAGTTCACAACGTTGCCCTAGTCCATTTCCAATTTCACTGATTGCGCCGCTCCCGAGTTGTGAGCATGCGCACAGCGGAGCTGACATGGTCTCCTTCACGCGCGCATGCGCGAGCCGGCCGGCCCTTCATTTGCATGGGGTCACGGCTCATTTCAATGTAACACGCCCACGTCCCTCCCAATTTGTATTACTCCTCCTTACGCCTCAGGAAAAAACCTTACGCTTGCGCAATTTCCTGCGCAAAAGCTACGTGAATCGGGGGATTACGCGGCTAGATGGCGCAAGTCTAACGTAATGGCGGTGCGCTACGCCGGACCGATAATGCGCCGATGTACGTGAATCTGGGCCAATATGTTTATCATTTAAAAAAAAAAAATGTACCTTTAGTGTTCCTTTAAAAAGAAAAAAAAAATGTTGTCACCAACTTAAAAAAAAAAAGTATTTAAGCCCTAGAATCGGAAGTGACATCAGAGGTCGTTCCGCTCCTCCAAGCAAGGGCATGGAGCTCAGTGGGGGGGGGGGAATCTTGCCCTTACTCTACTTCCTGCCTATCCATCTGACGGATCAGACCGTTTCTGGGTTTACCGACTATTCCGGTAAACCCGGAACAAGTGGCAGAAGAGAGGGGGCTGAGGGGCACCTCTCCCCCCACCTCTAAAAGTAGGGCCATGGCGAATCCGTCACCGGGACCACTTTTTTCAGATGTCGAATTGCCCACAGTATAAAATGATACCAGGGTTATGGCGGCTAGCTGCTACCATATCCCCGGTATTAATCGTCAAAGTGATGACTTCTATGTAGTGTGGGTGGTAAAGTGTCTATATATTTGTATCCATTTATACCTATGTGTATCTTTTTGTATCAATTTGTATCTATTTGTATCTTTCTGTATCTATTTGTATCATTCTGTATCTATTTGTATCTGTTTTGTATCAATTTGTATTTTTTTGTCTATTTGTATCTATTTGTATTTTTTGTATCTTTTTGTATGTTTTTGTGGCTATTTGTATCTTTTTTTTGTATTTTTTTTATCAATTTGTATCTATTTGTATCTTTCCGTATCTATTTGTATCTGTTTTGTATCTATTTGTAGCTATTTGTATATTTTTTGTATCAATTTGTATCTATTTGTATCTTTCTGTATCTATTTGTATATGTTTTGTATCTATTTGTAGCTATTTGTATCTTTTTTTATATCAATTTGTTTTTTTGTCTATTTGTATTTTTTGTATGTTTTTTGTGGCTATTTGTATCTTTTTGTATCTTTTTTTGTATCTTTTTTTTATCAATTTGTATCTATTTGTATCTTTCTGTATCTATTTGTATATGTTTTGTATCTATTTGTAGCTATTTGTATCTTTTTTTATATCAATTTGTATTTTTTTGTCTATTTGTATCTATTTGTATTTTTTGTATGTTTTTTGTGGCTATTTGTATCTTTTTGTATCTTTTTTTTAATCAATTTGTATCTATTTGTATCTTTTTGTATCTATTTGTATCTTTCTGTATCTATTTGTATCTGTTTTGTATTTATTTGTAGCTATTTGTATCTAATGTGTATCTTTTTTTTGTCTATTTGTATCTATTTGTATTTTTTTGTATGTTTTTTGTCTATTTGTATTTTTTTGTATGTTTTTGTGGCTATTTGTATCTTTTTGTATCTTTTTTATCAATTTGTATCTATTTGTATCTTTCTGTATCTTTCTGTATCTATTTGTATCTGTTTTGTATCTTTTTTTTAAATCTTTTTTGTCTATTTGTATCTATTTGTATTTTTTGTATCTGTTTGTATGTTTTTGTGGCTATTTGTATCTTTTTTGTATCTATTTATATATTTTTGTATCTATTTGTATCTGTTTTGTATCTATTTGTATTTTTTTATCTATTTGTATTATCTATTTGTTTCTATTTGTATCCTTTTGTATCTACGTGGTTGTTTTTTCCATCTATTTGTAGCTTTATATATATATATATATATATATATTGTATCTATTTGTATCTATTTATTCGTATCCATTTTTTCTTCTTCTCTAAAATGAAGGATTTTACTTTCTTTTATTTTGTGATACATGGAAACATAGAAAAAAGACAGCAGAAAAAAAACCTGTAGTCTATTGAGTCTGCAACTAAAAAAAAATGACCCATTGCTAGGGGAACAAAAAAATGTACTTAGCTGCTCCTCCCTGATGCTAGACTGGTCACCGTAGCCTCCTATCTCCCCCCCCCCCCCCCCCCCCCCACGTTGTAGCAGTCTAGGTTCCTGACGTCATCAAAACCAAAGCAGGGTGCTTCGATCCCGAGGGAAAGTCAATTTCTGGAGCGTGGTGGGGGGGGGGGTATACAGTGATATAAAGATCTATATAGAGGAATCAGGACCTCCTTCCCCCTGATGAAGACTCCTCTAGTGATATAAAGATCTATATAGAGAAATCAGGATCTCTTTCCTCCTGATGAAGACTCCTCTAGTGATATAAAGATCTATATAGAGGGATCAGGACCTCCTTCCCCCTGATGAAGACTCCTCTAGTGATATAAAGATCTATATAGAGAAATCAGGATCTCTTTCCTCCTGATGAAGACTCCTCTAGTGATATAAAGATCTATATAGAGGAATCAGGACCTCCTTCCTCCTGATGAAGACCCCTCTAGTGATATAAAGATCTATATAGAGGAATCATGACCTCCTTCCTCCTGATGAAGACCCCTCTAGTGATCTAAAGATCTATATAGAGGGATCAGGACCTTCTTCCTCCTGCTGGTGACCCCTCTAGTGATATAAAGATCTATAGAGGGATCAGGACCTCCTTCCCCCTGATGAAGCCCCTTCTAGTGATATAAAGATCTATATAGAGGAATCAGGACCTCCTTCCCCCTGATGAAGCCCCTTGTAGTGATATAAAGATCTATATAGAGAAATCAGGACCTCCTTCCTCCTGATGAAGATCCCTCTAGTGATATAGAATACTTATAGACCCCTAAATTCATCTTTTTCTTTCTTTCTTTTTTCAGCTGTAGCCGCCAAGATGAACGAGCCCGAAGTCTGCTACATCCTGGACGCAATTCTGTTTGTCTATGGAATTGTTCTCACCGCTCTCTACTGCCACCTGAAGGTAAGGGCTGTTCCCTACAGCAAGGGGGGAAATGGCAGATATTGGTTGTGCTGTTGGGGCTTTTTTGTAATTTTTGTTGCACATTTGCTGCACCATATTTCTCCTACCCGTATTTTGTGTATATATATACACCTTCGGGCCACAGCCCTATTTGCTGGACCTCAAAGTCTACATGAAGGTGATGAAACCCAGGCAATGAGCACAAGATAGGGGTGACCACATGTCCAAGCTCCCTCAGCTTGACAGTGATTGGACACAGGAGGCGGGATTTATGATTTCTCCAACCACAAGCAGGGGGCGGGGATTGTGCTCCTCCAGGCATTCCCGGCCAGGACAAGTCGGTGATGTGGTGGCTTTTTTGGGGGGCGTCAAATTGGCCCGGGGGGGGGGGGGGATTTGTTTGTCAGTTTCATTCCGGGACACTGTATTGTCCTGGAGTGAATGTGCCCCGGGACAGACCTGCAAAATGCGGGACTGTCCCGGGCAATGCGGGACTTTCCCGGACAATCCCGGGACACATGGTCACCCCAGCACAAGAACACTCCCGCAGATTTCGGTGAGAAATGTCATCGGCACACCAAGGATTCCTCAAAAGGGTCCAAAGCTTTATTGACATGGGCATGCGAGACACACCCGGCAAGGTTTCGAGCCACTCAGGGCTACTTCGTCAGGCAGGCTTTGCCAAACCCATTAATCAGGGGGGGGGGGCTCCCGAGATTCTGGTCTCCTGCCAATGATATCTCTTTAATTTCTTTTTCAGATTAAGACATCTAGGGAGAAGAAGAAGAACCCGACGCCCGCCCTGTACGAGGTATGAACTTCTTATTTTCTAATCCTCATTTGTATTAATAGCAAGAACAGGAAGTTTCTCCAGCAGGGGGAAGTACTCAGATCCCCCCCTCTCCCCCACCACCAGTCTCCTCCAACTTCTCAGTGCTGATAAGGTTTAAAGGGGCAACGTTACCTGATTATTCCAATATATATAAATTATTATTTTATCTATTGCAAGGCATTGCTCAGAGATTGATTCGCCATGTCTGAAAATACATTGTAACTTTTTTAATATTATAATTTTATATATATATATATATATACATGGGCGTCCGCTGAAATTTTTTCAGGGAGGGGCGCTTCGGCAGCGGCGATACACAGTCGCATTTAATACTTTCTTCAAACGCTAGCAAGGGGTTAAAAGCACCCTGCTAGCGGCCCGAATAGCGCAGCTAAAACGATGGTAAAGCGCCGCTTTACCGATAACACAGCCAGCTGGCAGTGTGAAATAACTCTTGAGATAATTCAGCTTCACTCCATGCCCATATAAGTATAGCCTAGAGAATGTACAGACCCCCCTTCAGCACAGATGGACCCCACCTTTAACACAGACCCCCCTTCAGCACAGACCCCTCCATTCAGCACAGATGGATCCCCCCTTCAGCACAGACTCCCCATTCTGCACAGAGCCCTTCATTCAGCACAGATGGTCCCCCCCTTCAGCACAGACCCCCCCATTCCACACAGACCCCTCCATTCAGCACAGACCCCCTTCAGCACAGATGGGCCCCCCATTTAGCACAAACCCCCCTCCCCCATTCTTTTCAGTACCTCAGATCAGCCATCAGCGCGGCACAGGCACAGAAGGTTACCCCTGTGTACACATAAACACTGGAGGGGGAGGCGGCTTCACTCTGCTCGCTGTGCCTGTATGACATCCAACCCGGGACCGATCAGACAGCCCACGGCCGCAAAACTATTCAACACCTTCTCGATTTTCCAGGGGGGGTCAATTGCCCCCCCCTTGCCCTATGGAGCGGACGCCCATGTTTATATAGTAAGGCATTGCACATAGTTTTATTTGCCATATCTTGAATATGCAATATAACTTTTTTATTATTATTATTATTTTATATATATTTTTTTTTCTAAGACATTGCATGGAGTTTAATTTGTGATGTCTGAAAATACAGGGAGTGGAAGAGTGTAGCGCTATTTTTCTCCTTCTGAGAATGTGAAAACATTCGCACTAAAAAATATAAATAATTAGTGAAAATTAGTGTCAACCTTAAGGGTGATCCCCTTGTAAGTCCTTAGGACTGATGGATAATCAAATCAAGCAGTCCAGACCAACCTTTAGGGAAAAAATCGGACCAAAAGGTATGTGGTAAATCAGTGATAGGTGAATTCCTATAAATATAAGGGGGTCACTCACAAGAAGTACCCCATATGATAAGAAAAAAAATATAATCAAAACCATGCCAGTTAGAAAATACTTTTCCTTGTGAGGATGTGAAAGCTATCACACTAAAAAATTATAATTGTGAATTATATCAACCTTAAGGTGGTCCCTATGTGTATCCTTAAGACTAAATAGATAATCAAATCAATCAGTCCGGACCCATAATAGGAAAAAAAAGGCAATCATAAGGTAAGTGATAAACAATGATGAGTGACTTCCTATAAGCAAATAACAAAAAGTCAGCAGATAAACAAACATATATCAAACATATGACTATCAAAGGAAAGTCATATAGCAAGAGAGTGCCTGTGGCATCAAAAGTCCTCTGTGTATATTGCGGGGTCACCAATCATAGGGATTTTAATCCCAGCATCTAATATGGGTGACACGCAGGTCTTCCTTCAAGATGCACTTGGATGTAGTATAGAGTTCAAACAATATTCTCCACACTTCGCACAAATATAGATGGGTAACCTTACCGGATAGGGTGGACCCTCATCACACCATATGGCGGGGGGTCTTTAGAGCTTGCACAGACCGATTGTCTGATCCGGATAACACCAAGTTTGTGGTCCCAGGTGTGAGTGGTTTCCCAGGGTGCGTCTGTATCCGCAGGTTTGGAATTTCACACTAGGTAGTGCACAGCAGTAACTCTCAAGCTCAAAAATAGAAAAGAAAAAGGGAACAGAGGCTCCTCATAGCGTAAAAAAGTTGGTTTTTAATTAAAAACAGTTCAAAGTCTCACACAAAGTGATAAAAATCAGACAAAATGTATTAAAGAACTCCACACGTGAAGAATCATAACAAAAAATAAATGAATATAAAACTGTAGAAAAGGACCAAAACAGCAATTCTCCCCCTATGAAGGAAGGACAAGGGTGTTTCAAAATGCAGTGGAGATTGGCATAGAATCTGCAACCCGACCGGTTTCGTCTCAGATAGACTTCAACTGGGGTGTATAATGCCGATTCTCCACTCACCTGCATTTATATAAAGTGATTCTGCCCCAATGAGACCACCTGTACCTCACCTTTCATCAGCGCTAGCGTGCGTGTCATAATCCGTCCCCATCGCCATATTGCGTTCCAATCACCGGAAATAGCAAAGCGAGAAATGTCACTGCGCAACCAAAGCTGGCATCCCGTCCACCAATAGGGCGGCTGTGCCTGCATGTATGGTCGGCGTGACGTGTAACGTCATTATTGTGCGCGGCGGTGCGCAGCACGCTCCACATAGACATGTGTCCCACGCTCCACACCATTGGCCCAGTCCTCAAAAGGGTGGGTATCTCCCAAGCGACGCACAACGTCATTCTCGTGTGTCACGGTGCGCTCCAACCTGCGGTCCGCAATACGTCCAACTAGCTGGACGGACATCACATGGTGCGGAAGTGTTACAGAGAACTGCGTTCCACACAGAAGAACATGCGATCCACCGGGTCTACGGATGATCCTATGGTTACAGGATGTACATAGCACATCCGAACAAGAACCCAGTCGGAGTATTAAACTGTGATAAAAAAAAAGGGGGGAGCTCGGGGATGTAATTATATGAGCTAAAGAAAAAACTAAAAATAATAATATAAATAAATATAGGTCTCACGGGGGCAAGAAGCATCAAATGTAAGAACAACCTAGTTACCCATCTGATGGATGGTAAAGGAGGGATAACATGTGCATACATAAATATACATAATACACTAAGGGAACAAGAAACAAAACCAAAATAAAAATATATATATATATACCCACATAGAACAAGAATAAGCTACAAAGATGTATATAAATAAATGGTATCTATGTGGTCACATCGTCAAACCTAAATGACCATCAATGATTAATATACATATTTCAAGATTGATTTATAAAAGCATTAACGTCCCATTCAACGTTCAAACCATATGGCACGTAGCTTTTAAGTAAGTAAATCCAGTAGACTTCCAATTTAGACACACCCCGGGTGCTGGGTTCCCCCCTCCAGTGGGGGACAAATTTGTCTATAATCTGGAAGCTCGTACCCTCAAGTTTTTTATTGTGTTTATTGAGGTAGTGTCTAGGCACCGTATGCTTGGTGCAACCTTTTTTAATCTTAGAAATGTGTTCACCTACCCTTGTGGAAAAACTCCGTATGGTACGACCAACGTACTGTTTTCCACAAGGGCAGGTGATAAGGTAAACTATGTGCGTGGTGGCACAAGTGAAAAATAATTTCATAGGGTATTCAATCCCTGTATGGGTAGATTTGAAACTTACTGATTTTTTCCTCCCATGTATATTGTGAACACATACCTTACATTTCCTACACGGATGAAAACCCTTGGAAAGAGGAAAAAAGGAGGGTTTTACAGGAGGGTCAGGGATATTGGGGGCGACTTGATTTTTTAAAGATCTAGCCCCTCTATAAATCACAGTCGCGTTTGTCGGAAGTGATGGTCCCAGAACACAATCTTCTCTCAAAATCCTCCAATGTCTATTAATGATGTTCTTAATCTCTCTGTGTTGTGCAGAAAAAGTTGTAAAGAAAGAATTCTTAAATTTCATTTCTTGAGTGGTCCTTTGTTTTTCTATTGTCAATGTGTTACGATCAATCATCCCAATCCTCGCTATTTCATTATCCAATCCCTGTCCCGGGTAACCCTTAACCAGAAACCTCTGCTTTAGAACTTCTGCTTGGACATAAAAGTCTCGGGTGTCTGAACAATTGCGTCTGATACGTAGCAATTGGCTGCGTGGAACAGACTTCAGCCAAGCAGGATGGTGGCAGCTGTCTGTCGGGATATAACCATTGCGATCGGTATCCTTAAAATAGGTTTTAGTTGTCAACCGATCGCCCTGGGCCTGGATCTCCAAATCCAGAAAGTGGATCCTTGAAAGACTTGCCTCATAAGTGAGGCTGATTCCAACCTCATTAGAGTTTAAAGTGGACATAAATATGTCCAGGGACTCGCGGTCACCCTTCCATAAGAGGAGGATGTCGTCTATGTACCGAACCCAGAGAATGATCTCTGGTCGGTTAAAAGCATAGACGACTTATGGAAGGGTGACCGCGAGTCCCTGGACATATTTATGTCCACTTTAAACTCTAATGAGGTTGGAATCAGCCTCACTTATGAGGCAAGTCTTTCAAGGATCCACTTTCTGGATTTGGAGATCCAGGCCCAGGGCGATCGGTTGACAACTAAAACCTATTTTAAGGATACCGATCGCAATGGTTATATCCCGACAGACAGCTGCCACCATCCTGCTTGGCTGAAGTCTGTTCCACGCAGCCAATTGCTACGTATCAGACGCAATTGTTCAGACACCCGAGACTTTTATGTCCAAGCAGAAGTTCTAAAGCAGAGGTTTCTGGTTAAGGGTTACCCGGGACAGGGATTGGATAATGAAATAGCGAGGATTGGGATGATTGATCGTAACACATTGACAATAGAAAAACAAAGGACCACTCAAGAAATGAAATTTAAGAATTCTTTCTTTACAACTTTTTCTGCACAACACAGAGAGATTAAGAACATCATTAATAGACATTGGAGGATTTTGAGAGAAGATTGTGTTCTGGGACCATCACTTCCGACAAACGCGACTGTGATTTATAGAGGGGCTAGATCTTTAAAAAATCAAGTCGCCCCCAATATCCCTGACCCTCCTGTAAAACCCTCCTTTTTTCCTATTTCCAAGGGTTTTCATCGGTGTAGGAAATGTAAGGTATGTGTTCACAATATACATGGGAGGAAAAAATCAGTAAGTTTCAAATCTACTCACACAGGGATTGAATACCCTATGAAATTATTTTTCACTTGTGCCACCACGCACATAGTTTACCTTATCACCTGCCCTTGTGGAAAACAGTACGTTGGTCGTACCATACGGAGTTTTTCCACAAGGGTAGGTGAACACATTTCTAAGATTAAAAAAGGTTGCACCAAGCATACGGTGCCTAGACACTACCTCAATAAACACAATAAAAAACTTGAGGGTACGAGCTTCCAGATTATAGACAAATTTGTCCCCCACTGGAGGGGGGAACCCAGCACCCGGGGTGTGTCTAAATTGGAAGTCTACTGGATTTACTTACTTAAAAGCTACGTGCCATATGGTTTGAACGTTGAATGGGACGTTAATGCTTTTATAAATCAATCTTGAAATATGTATATTAATCATTGATGGTCATTTAGGTTTGACGATGTGACCACATAGATACCATTTATTTATATACATCTTTGTAGCTTATTCTTGTTCTATGTGGGTATATATATATATATTTTTATTTTGGTTTTGTTTCTTGTTCCCTTAGTGTATTATGTATATTTATGTATGCACATGTTATCCCTCCTTTACCATCCATCAGATGGGTAACTAGGTTGTTCTTACATTTGATGCTTCTTGCCCCCGTGAGACCTATATTTATTTATATTATTATTTTTAGTTTTTTCTTTAGCTCATATAATTACATCCCCGAGCTCCCCCCTTTTTTTTTATCACAGTTTAATACTCCGACTGGGTTCTTGTTCGGATGTGCTATGTACATCCTGTAACCATAGGATCATCCGTAGACCCGGTGGATCGCATGTTCTTCTGTGTGGAACGCAGTTCTCTGTAACACTTCCGCACCATGTGATGTCCGTCCAGCTAGTTGGACGTATTGCGGACCGCAGGTTGGAGCGCACCGTGACACACGAGAATGACGTTGTGCGTCGCTTGGGAGATACCCACCCTTTTGAGGACTGGGCCAATGGTGTGGAGCGTGGGACACATGTCTATGTGGAGCGTGCTGCGCACCGCCGCGCACAATAATGACGTTACACGTCACGCCGACCATACATGCAGGCACAGCCGCCCTATTGGTGGACGGGATGCCAGCTTTGGTTGCGCAGTGACATTTCTCGCTTTGCTATTTCCGGTGATTGGAACGCAATATGGCGATGGGGACGGATTATGACACGCACGCTAGCGCTGATGAAAGGTGAGGTACAGGTGGTCTCATTGGGGCAGAATCACTTTATATAAATGCAGGTGAGTGGAGAATCGGCATTATACACCCCAGTTGAAGTCTATCTGAGACGAAACCGGTCGGGTTGCAGATTCTATGCCAATCTCCACTGCATTTTGAAACACCCTTGTCCTTCCTTCATAGGGGGAGAATTGCTGTTTTGGTCCTTTTCTACAGTTTTATATTCATTTATTTTTTGTTATGATTCTTCACGTGTGGAGTTCTTTAATACATTTTGTCTGATTTTTATCACTTTGTGTGAGACTTTGAACTGTTTTTAATTAAAAACCAACTTTTTTACGCTATGAGGAGCCTCTGTTCCCTTTTTCTTTTCTATTTTTGAGCTTGAGAGTTACTGCTGTGCACTACCTAGTGTGAAATTCCAAACCTGCGGATACAGACGCACCCTGGGAAACCACTCACACCTGGGACCACAAACTTGGTGTTATCCGGATCAGACAATCGGTCTGTGCAAGCTCTAAAGACCCCCCGCCATATGGTGTGATGAGGGTCCACCCTATCCGGTAAGGTTACCCATCTATATTTGTGCGAAGTGTGGAGAATATTGTTTGAACTCTATACTACATCCAAGTGCATCTTGAAGGAAGACCTGCGTGTCACCCATATTAGATGCTGGGATTAAAATCCCTATGATTGGTGACCCCGCAATATACACAGAGGACTTTTGATGCCACAGGCACTCTCTTGCTATATGACTTTCCTTTGATAGTCATATGTTTGATATATGTTTGTTTATCTGCTGACTTTTTGTTATTTGCTTATAGGAAGTCACTCATCATTGTTTATCACTTACCTTATGATTGCCTTTTTTTTCCTATTATGGGTCCGGACTGATTGATTTGATTATCTATTTAGTCTTAAGGATACACATAGGGACCACCTTAAGGTTGATATAATTCACAATTATAATTTTTTAGTGTGATAGCTTTCACATCCTCACAAGGAAAAGTATTTTCTAACTGGCATGGTTTTGATTATATTTTTTTTCTTATCATATGGGGTACTTCTTGTGAGTGACCCCCTTATATTTATAGGAATTCACCTATCACTGATTTACCACATACCTTTTGGTCCGATTTTTTCCCTAAAGGTTGGTCTGGACTGCTTGATTTGATTATCCATCAGTCCTAAGGACTTACAAGGGGATCACCCTTAAGGTTGACACTAATTTTCACTAATTATTTATATTTTTTAGTGCGAATGTTTTCACATTCTCAGAAGGAGAAAAATAGCGCTACACTCTTCCACTCTTTTTTCCCACAAATTATCCAATTTTGTTGTGTTGGCGGCTTGCTTTTTACCTTTTTACCTTTTGGTTCTTTTTCTGGTTAGCGCAATATATCACGATACTATTTATGTCTGAAAATACATTGTAACTTTTGATATTATTGTTATTATTTTATGTATCGCAAGACATTGCACAGATTTTGATTCGCCATGTCTGAAAATACATTGTAACTTTTTTTTTTAATTATTATTTTATTTTATTTTTTTTATATTGCAAGGCATTGCACAGAGTTTAATTCGCCATGTCTGAAAATACAATATAGCTTTTTGATATTCTTTTTATTTTATATTTTAGATAATTTTATATATTGCAAGGCATTAAATGGAGTTTGATTTGCCATGTCTTGAATTTACAATGACAATATTTTTATTATTATTATTATTTTAACTATTGCAAGGCATTGCACATAGTTTGATTTTCCATTTCTTGAATATGCATTATAACTTTTTTTAAATAGTTTTTAATTATTATTAATTTATTTTTGGGAAGACATTGCACAGATTTTGATTTGCCATGTCAGAAAATACATTGTAACATTTTTAATATTATAATATATATATATTGCAAGGCATTGCACAGAGTTTAATTCGCCATGTCTGAAAAAACATTGGCCCAGATTCACGTACATCGGCGCATTATTGGACCGGCGTAGCGCACCACTTTTCCGTTAGACTTGCGTAATCTAGCCGCGTAATCCCGCGATTCACGAAGCTTTTGCGCAAGAGATTGCGCAAGCGTAAGGTTTTTTCCGGAGGCGTAAGGAGGAGTAATACAAATTGGGAAGGACGTGGGCGTGTTACATTGAAATGAGCCGTGACCCCATGCAAATGAAGGGCCGGCCGACTCGCGCATGCGCGCGTGAAGGAAACCATGTCAGCTCCGTTGTGCGCATGCTCACAACTCGGGAGCGGCGCAATCAGTGAAATTGGACATGGACTAGGGCAACGTTGTGAACTACGCAGACAGCATAAATAGACACACACAAACGCACTTCCATTGCAAAAGTACATCCCTTTGTGTCCCTTCCCATTGAACCAAGTGCTTTTGCTCTGTTGTTCGTTGCGGTGTGTTTTGTAGTTGTCAGATTAGTGTTCTGTGTGATCTAGTGCTTGTTGGTAGTTTTGTGAAAGTGAGTTTTGATAAGTGTTTGAGACTGTTTGTTTGATTGATAGATTTCTGAGCGTTTGTTTTCTTGCTTTATTTTTTCATCTGATTTTTTTGTGTCTGTTTCTTGCAGAGTGCTAGTGTGATTTTTGGCTGTTCTTTTTCTCTTTGTGTGTGTTCTTGTCTGATTGGTTGTGCTTGTATTTGTGACTGATTTTTGGTGACTGCTAGTGAGTTTGTTTGGAAGTATGACAGAGAGAAAAAGAAAGCTTAATTTTACAGTGGGGGAAAAAAGAATTCTTGCCCGGGCCATTAGCGAGTATGGGCGTTTTCTCCACGGCCCGCAGAGTGCCACCACCACCCCGGCCAGGAGGAGGGAGATCTTGGATAGGATCACGGAGCAGGTCAATTCATCGGGGGAGGGGGAGACACGGACCCGGTCTGGGATTGAAAAGAAAATAAATGAGGTGAAAAAAAAACTGGCCGCAATAAATGCCCATGCCAGGGGCACAGGAGGGGGCCCACCATGCCGGGTTAGATTTACAGCGACGGAGCGTGTGGTGGCCCTGACCTTTCACCGGCATGAAGTGGAGGGCCTGCCAGGCTTTGACACAAGTCCGGTCCCCGCGGTGCCAGGTAAGGTTTTTATTTCTCTCAGGTGTGTAGCATGTGCGGGGGAGGGGGTGAAAGGGAATATGTGGCAAGTGTGTGGATCCTCCAACCTGTGAATGGTTTGTGTCATCCACAGCTGTGCAGGAGGGTGCAGGGCCATCTGGCCTGACCGCTCCAACGCCAGGACAGCAGCCTAATGAGGCCCCCCCAACAAGGCCAGAGTCCGCGGAGGAGGAACAAGAGGAGGAGGAGGATCATGCGGAGGACGATCATGAGGAGGAGGAGAATCATGAGGAGGAGGAGTCCATGGCAGGCACTGGCCGTTTGGTTTCTGCGGACTCTTCCCCTCTGGCTGCAAGAAGCCTGCCCTCCCTAAGGGGGAGCCCCCCCCCCTCCTCCCCCAACATGGCTCCCCTCACAAGGGCCTCCCCTTCTCCCCGGCCACAACCATCAGCAAGAGCCAGGAGGTCATCCCAGAGCACCAGGGGGGCGCCCAATCTCCTGCCCGCCAGTCTGAGAAGGAACCTGGCCACCCAGACCCGCCTTCTGAGACAGCTCTGCCAGACTATGGGGCGGGTGGATCAGAGCCTGTCCTCCATCAACGATAGGCTGGGTAACCTGGACTCCCACTCCCGGGCCTCCACAACCTGCCTAAATGACCTGCAAACTACAGCAGCAGGCATTGGGCAGGATGTGAGGGCCCTTACCCAGGCTATCCAGGGCAACACGGCAACACTTGGTGCTGCCCTGGACAGAATAGCCGTGGCCTTGGAGGACAGGCCGCCAGGTGGGCAGATCTCAGGGGCTGCTCCTCCTTCCCCGGCTTTTCCCCTCCCCCATGCGTCTCCCCTGAGGGTCTGGGGCCGTGGCCGGGGGCGCCCCAGGCGTGGCTCAGGCAGAGGGCATTAATTTTTTTTTTCCCCCTTTTTTTGGTTTGAAAGCATGTTTATTTTTGTTCTCTACATTTTTTTTTTTTCTATGCATTTTTTTATTTTTTTGCTGACATTTTTGGCATATTTTGGGTTGTGAATGATGTTTGAATGTGGGGGTGACATTCCTGCTGGAAAAGGGGTGTCATCCTCAATTTGGGTGGAGAAGGGTTCCCCAGGACCAGGGAGAAGTGATTCCCAGGTCCGTGTGAATGGTGTATGAATGTACAGTGACATAATTGGAGCCTTGACGTGGCGTTACTGCTCACCAGTCTTGCATGGTGGACTGGTGCCAATCCAATGTGATGAGGATGTGGGGTGTGTGTGCTAGGGACCATAGTGGTGTGCATGCATGCATTCTCATTGTGACATGATTAATGTGTGTGTTTAACGTGCAAAGATGCATAATGTGAGCTGCCATGAGATGGGGTCATGAGATGGGGTACCAGTGCATATGCAGAGTCACCTTGAAGGGAAAAGACAGGAGGATGTTAGTCATGCATGTGCCACTTGTGAGGTGTGCATCACGGGAGGGGATAGTCATGCCTGCCACCCATGTCACTCACCAACCAGCCAGCTGTCCCCATACATGTTCTGTTCGAAATCTGTGGGGATGGGGCTCTGATTGTATATGTAGCTGTCATGGGTGTCATGGGTGGTGCCATGTGTTGGGCTGCTGATGTCCTCCTGCAGGGTTGTGGTTAATTCCAGGATGGCATGAGGGGTGAATCTGAAGATGCGAGACACCTCAGAATCTCTCATGCCGGTGCACGTGATGCGGACGTGACGCGTGCAGGAGGGAGGGGCTGCTGGAATGCTCCGTGGCTGTGAGCGGGACAGAGAAGCTCCGAAGCTCCGAGGCTCCGCGAGGCGCGAGGTGACTACCCGGCGTGTGAGGATGGGCTGCCTCTGGCAAAGAGGAGAGACTTACCAGGAAGCACAGTGACCGCCCCGACCCGCGACCCGTGATCCGCGACCCGCCCGGACGTCGACCTGGCCTGGATGAGCTTGGAGTGTATGCTGGGGACAGCGCCGAGGGAAAGGCGCCCGCAGCCTCCTGCAGAGCCAGAGACGCCGCCGCCGCCGCCGCCGCCGTATAACATGGACACAGCGCCAATGGGAGACGAAACAAGGATTGGGTGAGGCGCTCTGTGGAGCCGAGCAACCATCCCCCCCCTAATGCGGAGGAATTATAGCCTGCAGTTCTAGACACAATATCACTGTTTTAACATACGATGCTTGGCTATGTTGTATGATGTTTGGCTTGGTTGGGCAAAGGAGGAGAGAAACTTTGGTGAACTGGGTTGCGAATTGGGTTGCCTATGATGTGAAAGTCCGAGGGCACTATAATCTGGGCACGGGCTCGGGGCAACCATTATTTGGAAGGGATTACTGCAATCGGGAATCTGGAATCTTGAGTCTAAAAATCAGTGAAACCAGGAGGGCTGGGAACTCTGGTTTTGAGCCCGGGACATAACAAATGACAACACTGACAACATCGAGACATTGAGATAAATGTGACTATGAAGTTGGTTCAGGGCAGTGCAATCTGAGAAATCTGAGAAATCAGTGCAATCTGAGAAAGATAGCCGAGGAACCTTAAAAGCAGATATCTTATGAATATCTTTTGAATATCTTTTGAACTCGATGTGAGAAGACTGAGTGTTATAGAGACGGTGGCTCCTGTAATGCTGATTATGTGACCAAATGCGATTTTGAGATTGAATGTTCAGAAAGCCGGCGCGGAATACCTCACGACTGTGAGCCAGAAACCTCAGTCAACTCCTGTGAGTGAGGTCAATCTCTCTCCTAGCTATCCGCGGGCCCGGAGGGAAGCGCTCGTAGTTTAAGAACAGGAACCCTCTAGAATCCGAAGGGATAGCTCCTTTCTTTTTTTTTGTTGCTCTTAAGGCGATAAACTGGGGAAAAGAATTAGACCAAACAACAGATTTAAAATGAATAGGACAACAAGGGGTACTACCCCAAAACCCCCTAAAAGCAATGTGGGCAACAGCTCGATACAGCAGTATATGACACAGGAACCCTCTGCTAAAAGCCCAGGAACCACAAAAAAAACAGATAAGAAAAGAATAGGAGAAGATATGGTAAATCGGTCTAAAGGGGAGACAACCCTCGAAGGAGATCTTGAGCAAAGTAGAATGGATGATCTGAGCCAAGACACACTACCCCCATCAAAAGCAGAGATGAACGTGATGCTCCTGAGGATGGAAAACCTAATAAAAACAGAGATCAACAGTTTAAAGAACGAATTAGGGGGCCTATTTGAAAGAGTGGAGGGGGCAGAAAAAAGAATAGTAGACCATGACCAAGATCTGGTTAAATTAAAATCACAAGTGCAGGCGTTGACAGAGAGTCAAAAAATTCTGGCATACAGGCTAGAAGATCAGGAAAATCGCAACAGGCGACAGAATCTTAGGATACGTGCAATAGAGGAAGCTCAGGGGGAGGATTTAAGAGAGATTATAAACACGCTTTTTAAACCCTTGCTGGGTAAATCAGGAGAAGACAAACATATTAAAATCGAGAGGGTGCATCGGATAGGGAACCCCAAACAGGCAGAAAAAAGGGGACCCAGAGACATCATCGTACGCTTTCGGAACTATGAGGTCAAGGCCGCAATCTGGGGAAGCTTGAGGGGGATAGCCCCCATTAAATATAAAGAAAAGGAGATTCAAATCTTCCCGGACCTATCAAGAGAAACCTTAGAGAGAAGAAGAAATTTGAGACCTCTTTTGGACCTAATGTGTGCGAAAAATATCAAATATCAATGGGGTTTCCCGGCCTGCCTGATTGGGTTCAAGGGGGGGACCTCCGCCCGATTAAGATTCCCGGAAGAGCTAGAAAGGTTCTGCCAAAAAATGGATATCCCAGTACCGGATCTTCCAGATTGGATAATCTAAAGGAAGAAGAGGATGGGGGGGGACGGGGGAGGGGTAGATCATAAATGGAGAAATAGACAGCCATGGAGCATTCCCTAGGCTCAACCTCAGGGAAGGGAGCCAAGGAAGGGAGAGGAGGAGTCCAAGATTGGCTTCCAGGCCTCTAATAGGCCATGGGGGGAGGGGGAGGGGGGGTTGGGGGGGGGAGGAGGGGGAGGGGGGGCGAGGGAGGGAGGGGGGGGGAGAGGGGAAGGGGGGGAGGGTTATCTCGTGGTCTCCACACCGATCCACCTTGGTCATCCAAGTAAGACCCCACGAAAGGGAGGTTGGTTCGAGACAAGTAAACAAAGTAAACAAAAGTGTAATAAGTACAGATGACAGAAATTAAATTATTATCCTACAACGTTAAAGGCTTAAACTCTCCTGCAAAGAGACATACAATCCTTAAGGAATTACAACTATATAAAGCAGACATAGTCTTTTTGCAGGAGACACACCTAACGCTGGAATCAAAAATAAGATTATGGTCTCGATACCACCCTATATGGTATTATGGGGATACAATTACAAAACGAGCCAGAGGTGTCGCAATTGGCATAGGAGGCTCCACACGCTTCGAGTTGGGAGACAGAGTAACTGACCCTGAAGGGAGATTCCTTTTTTTAAAAGGAAAACTAAGAGGGGAGGAATACACTCTAGCAAATATATACGCGCCAAATGATAACTCAGCAAACTATCTGACGAGGGCCCTGTTAAAACTTGAGCATTTCAAGGCCGGGCATCTGATAATAATGGGTGATCTTAACTTTTGTCTAGACCCTGTAATGGACAGTACATCCCGTGCACAGGAGACGAGAAACGTACAGCTGAAACTAGTAAAACAAAGACTGCATCAGGCCCAGCTGGTAGATATTTGGCGCCTGCAACATCCTAAAAAATTAGACTATACGTTTTACTCCCCGGTGCACGGGACGTACTCTAGGATCGATTATGCCTTGGTCGACCATAGACTCCTGGAAAGAGTAGTAGAGACCGGTATTGAAGCAATGACAATCTCCGACCATACACCTATAACTATGAAGCTTAATATATCAGAGCAGAGAACGAATCCCCCAGAGTGGAGATTAGATGAGAGCTTATTGGAGGATAAAGAAATTGTAAAAAGAGTGCAAGGAGAACTAGAAAACTACTTTAGAGAAAACGATACGGGGGAGATCTCAAGGGGCACACTGTGGGAGGCTCACAAGGCCTACATAAGAGGAATATTTATTATGGAGGGGGCTAGGAAAAAGAAAGAAAAAACAAAAGAGCTAAAGGAAATAGTGAAGGAGATCTCATTATTAGAACAAGAACATAAAAATAAAGGACAAAAAATAGAAACATGGCACAAAGTAAAAATGAAAAGGGATGAGTATAGAGCGTTACTAGAACAAGAAACTAAGAAAGAACTAAATATTATTGAAAGAGAGAGATATATCTGGGGAGATAAACCCGGTAAAGCCCTGGCCAGAATGGTCCAAAAAAAAAAAGGCAGGAACTATATAGAAAAAATAAGGAAAAATAACGGGGACCTAGTTTATAAAACCAGTGATATTGCAGAAGAGTTTCGAAGGTATTACGAGGGTCTATATAATGTAAAACAAAAAAAACTGGAAACCGGGAGAGAAAGAAGCTAATATTGAGGAGGTACTGAGAAAAGGCAAACTCCCCAGAATAGACAACGAGGTAGCTGAAACATTAGATCAACCTATAACTGAGGAGGAAATAAGGACAATGTTAAAAAACTCTAGTAAAGGGAAAAGCCCCGGCCCCGATGGCTTTACGACCAGATATATACAAAAGTTCGGAACTATACTAATACCGCGACTCTGCCAGTACTATAATGGAATTGGGAGGGATTATGAGTTAAGTAGAGAAGCTAGCATGGCAAATATTACCGTCATAGAAAAAGAGGGTAAAGATAATACGATTTGCTCGGGGTATAGACCCATTTCATTACTGAATATCGATATAAAGATGTATGCTAAAATCTTGGCAGACCGTATGAAGGAGATAATGACTAGCGTGATCCATCCGGACCAAGTGGGCTTTATATCGGGAAGAGAGGGGAAGGATAATGGTACCAGAGCCCTCCTACTCATAGAACAAATTAAAGAAAATCGAGCCCCCAGTCTACTCCTCTCAGTAGACGCCGAGAAAGCGTTTGATAGGGTAGACTGGGGGTTCATGATATCAACATTGGAAAATATAGGGATAGGCCCAAGGATGAGAGAAAGAATTCAAACATTATATCGCCATCCTCGAGCAAGAGTTAAGGTCAACGGGTCTCTATCGCCTCCCTTCGAGATGGGGAATGGGACTAGGCAGGGATGCCCTTTGTCCCCCCTCCTTTTCGTGATAGCACTCGAGCCCCTCTTGGCCATGATACGGAACGACCCCAATATAAAAGGGGTTAGAGCAGGGGACGAGGAACACATATTGGCAGCTTTTGCGGACGACGTGCTGTTCTTCGTCAGAAACCCAAGGGATACGCTCCCCCATTTAATAGCGAAAATCAAACACTACGGAGAAATCTCTAATTTCAAGATGAACATGGCCAAAACAGAAATATTGAACGTAAACATTAATAAAGATGAAGTGAGATTCCTTAAAAAGGAATACAATTTCATTTGGCAGAAAGAGATCAAATACCTAGGAATAAAGCTAGCAAGATCCTTAAAAAGGATATACAAGTCAAATTATATCCCCCTACTAGAGGAAATAAAAGGAGAAATTAGAAAAATAAAGAATCGACCGATCTCCTGGTTCGGAAGGGTAAATATAGTAAAAATGATATTAGTCCCGAAAATCCTGTATAGGTTCCAGATGATCCCAACCCATGTACCCCAAGGATACTTCAGAATACTTAACTCCCTCCTACTGAATTTTATATGGAATAAAAAAAAACACAGGATTTCCTTCCAAGTTTTAAAACAGGGGAAAAAACTGGGAGGTTTAGGAGTGCCGGATATTAGAAAATATTACACTGCCTCAATAATATCCCGTATAATAGAGTGGGCCAAAGAAAAGTATGATAAAAGATGGGTTCAGATCGAGTGTGCATTAGCAAATACACAATTAGGTAGAGTGATATGGAATCCACCACAATATAGAAAGATACACACAACCACTCACGAAATGACACGGACAGCATTAAAGATATGGGATAGAACACACAAACAGTTAGGAACAGTTTACAACTCACCACTTATTGATTTAAAAGATAATATACTGTTTGCACCAGGATTAAAAGAGGAGGGGGGGAACTGGATTAAAAATCGGATCCGGATAAAAGATATAACACAGCAAGGAAAAATAATGACACTTCACGAAATTAAAGCTAAGAAGGAATGCACAGGGTGGAATGAATGGCGATATAGACAGCTATCCTCCTTCATCAGGACCCTACCAGGCCCCATCCGGGAGCAGAAGGACTATACACCCTTAGAACAACTAAGCCTGGTGGATAGCTCAAAAGGGAATATTTCAAAACTATACAAAATCCTGATGAGGGCGGAAGAGCTGGGGACGCCTAGGTATATTTTGAAATGGGAAAGGGATCTTGAGGTCCCCAGGGGGAAAACTTCGGTAGAAAGAATACTGAATCTAACCCATTCTTCAGCAATAGACGTAAGAACGGCCGAGATGAATTTCAAACTGATTACGCGATGGTACTCCACCCCTGACAAAACTAGTAAATTTAAAGAAGGGGAGACAGGAGAATGCTGGAGAGGCTGCTTAACAACGGGGACAATGGCCCACCTTTGGTGGAAATGTCCCAAAATTAAAAGTTTCTGGAACAGTATTCTGGCACTAATTAAGGATATTACCAAAAAAGTTGTAAAAGAAGATCCTTGGGAAGTCCTATTCCATGGAGGAGGGGTCCCCCTAAAGGAGTATAAAAAATCATTGGTTCCCCACCTATTGAATGCAGCAAAACGGTTAATCCCAAAAAAATGGAGGGAGAAGAACAGCCCACAAATATGGGAATGGATTGACTCGGTGGAGGAAACTTATAGGAGGGAGGAGATGAAACTGGGAGGGGATGGCGAGGACATACGTAAGAAGTGGGGTATTTGGAGAGATTTTAAAAAAACCTGGAGTTATACACAAAATCTCAGAGTACCATGAACAAAGAGAAGGAAACGGATTTAACTTCGGGGGGTACACTTGGATGGGAGAGATTGTGGAACCACGAGATAGAGGGAGGGAGAAGAGGGGGGGAGCCGGAGGGGGGGGGGGGAAATCCACAAGTTAAAATATAATGGTATGATGGGAAAAAAAAAAAAAAGGAACTAAAATAGAATGAAGATAAATATAACCACAAATGATGCAACGACTACAATGATAAGCTAAGGGCGGAAATATCTGTGAGCTGGGCATACCGGTATTATCCTGGGTCAAGACTGATGTGGAAGAAAAAAAAAAAAAAAAAAAAAAAAAAAAAAAAAAAAGAATCTCTCATGCCAAAGATGTCTATGCGTGTGTGATATATCAAGTGAAGAGTGAGGGGCTTGTATCAGATAAGAATATTGTATTAGATTAGATTAAATTGTAAATTTTATATAAGCCAAAAAATAAAAAAATAAAACATCTCCCGTGCCCTCCTTAGTGCCATCCTCCGTGCCCTCCTCCTTCTTTGTTCATCTAAAGTCAGTAGTATAGCTATGTGCGACGATGCCCCTGGCATGTTGGCATACAGATTGTTGGGCAACACGTGTGACTGCTGAACTCCTCACTAACAGTGTTGCTTTATCTGACAATTAGACTTTTTTTCAAAATTTAGACCAGCTTTTAGGTCCTCTAACTTTAGACAGGACATTTTGCAGTTGCGCACATCGCGTAGCCTGCGCAGCAACTGCGTTTTTTTGTGAATCCCCGTAACTCCCTCATTAGCATATTTGACTAGCAAATCAATGGTGTGTCTAGCGCAGTTTTGCGCGAAGGGAAGCGAAGGTCTAACTCAATTACGCCGGACCAAAAAACGTAGATTTCTGGCGTATATTGTTTTGTGAATCGCGTCCAACTATACGCACGCGCACATTTAGACTTACGCACGCGCAACAGCAGTTGCGCAGGCGTAATCACTCTGTGAATCTGGGCCATTGTAACTTTTTAATATTCTTTTTATTTTATGTTTTAGAATTTTATATATTGCAAGGCATTATATAGAGTTTGATTTGCCATGTCTTGAATTTACAATGATAATATTTATTATTATTATTATTATTATTATTATTTTAACTATTGCAAGGCATGGCACATAGTTTGATTTGCCATATCTTGAATATGCATTTTAACTTTTTTTAAATAGTTTTTAATATTATTTTATTATCTTTGTGAAGACATTGCAGTTTAATTTGTCATGTCTGAAAATACAATGTGACTTTTTGATATTCTTTTTATTTCATTTTTCTTTTATTATTATTATTTTTTGATATTATTGCAAGGCATTGCACAGATTTTGCTTTGCTGTGTTTGAAATACATAATACCCTTTTAAATTATTTTAATTTTATTTTTAAGATTATTTTATATATTGCAAGGCATTGCATGGAGTTTGAATTGCCATGTCTTGAATATACATTGACATTTTTTTAAATATTATTTTTTAATATTATTATTATTATTATTATACAGGATGTATATAGCACCAACAGTTTACACAGCACGTTGATATTATTTTTTATTATCATTATTATTATTATTTTAATATTATTCTGTTTATTGCAAGGCATTGCACAGAGTTTGATTTGCCATGTCCTTTTTTTTATAACTTTAAAAAAATATATTTTATTATAATTATTTTATCTTTGGAAAGAAATTCCACAGAGTTTAATTTGTCATGTTTGAAAATATATTGTAACGTTGTTGTTTTTTTATTTTTTATTTTGCTAGTTTTTTTTTTGAGTTTGAGTTTCCATTCCTGAAAATACAATGTAACTTTGTCTACATAGGGCCAGATTCAGATACACTTAAATTTGCGCAGCGTAATCGAAATACTCTACGCTGCCGTATTTTACCAGGCTCTACATCGAATTCTGGTAGATTTTTGCCCGTACGCTACGGCGGCGTAGTCTATTTCTCGCCGCGTAATCAAAATACGCGATTGGGGGGCGTGAAGCATTTAAATTAGGCGCGTCCCCGCGGCGATCGAACTGCGCATGCTCCGTTCAGAAATTTCCCGCCGTGCCTTGCGCGAAATCACGTCGTTACGTCATTCGTTGTTCGAGTAGCGTCGTTTACGGACATTCCTATTCCCGGACGACTTACGTAAAAAAATAATAAAAGACGTCGGAAAACGTTGAAATTCGACGCGGGAACGACGGCCATACTTAACATGGGCTGTCTAATATTAGAGCAGCAAAAAGCTGGTATAGTGTTACGCAAAAAAAAAAGATGACTAAAGGTGCCGTAAGAGATTGCGATTGACGTTCGTAATTTCGTGGATCGTCGGCAAAAGCTCATTTGCATACCCCGACGCGGAAAACGACGGGAAGTCCACCCAGCGGCCGCAATTTTATTGCAGCGTAGATCCGAAGGAGTACGAACACGTAATCCAGTCGGATTGAAGCCCGAAGCCGTCGTTTCATGGTCAGAGTAGTGAAAAAACGCGCGTAATTTGAAAGTACTCCAGTCTAATGCGAGATAGACAGGAGTAAGGGCTCCGTGAATCTGGCCCAGGGTGTTTATGTTTTTTATTATGTTATATATTGAAAGTCATTGTGCAGAAATTGATTTGCCATGCCTTGAATATACATTCTCACTTTTTTTAAATACCTTTTTTTTTATATATATATTATTTCATATATTGCAAGGCATTGTACAGAATTTGATTTTGCCATGTCTTGAATATATAGTACATATTCACATTTTTTTTAAATATATATATTGCAAGGCTTTGCAGGGAGTTTTAGTTACCATGTCTGAAAATATGTTGTAACTTTGTCTATATTATTATTTTTTATTATATATATATATATGTATATATATATATATATATATATATATATATATATATATATATATATATATATATATATATATAATTTGATATATTGCAAGACATTGCACAGAATTTATTTGGCCATGTCTTGAATATACAGTACATACTCCTTTTTTTTTATTATAGTTTTCTTTATATTATTTAAACAATTGCAGAGAGTTTTAATTACCATGTCTGAAAATACAATGTAACATAATCTATATTATTTTTATTTATTTTTATTTTATATATTGCAAGGCTTTGCGCAGAATTTGATTTGCCATGTCTTGAATATACATTCTCACTTTTTTACATTTATTATTATTTTTTATTATTTTTTAATATATTATTATATATATTATTTGCCATATCTTGAATACACATTCTCATTTTTTTTACATTTATTATTATTTTTTATTATTTTTTAATATATTATTTTATATATTATTTGCCATGGCTTGAATATACATTCTCACTTTTTTACATTGATTATTATTTTTTATTTTTGTAATATATTATTTTATATATTATTTGCCATGGCTTGAATATACAGTCTCACTTTTTTACATTTATTATTATTTTTTATTATTTTTTAATATATTATTATATATATTATTTGCCATATCTTGAATACACATTCTCATTTTTTTTACATTTATTATTATTTTTTATTATTTTTTAATATATTATTTTATATATTATTTGCCATGGCTTGAATATACATTCTCACTTTTTTACATTGATTATTATTTTTTATTTTTTTTAATATATTATTTTATATATTATTTGCCATGTCTTGAATATATATTTTTATTTTATATTTTTATATTTTATGTTATATATTGCAAGGCATTGCACAGTTTGGTTTGCCATGTCTGACAATACATTGTAACTTTTTACATATTTTTTTAGTCCTGCCTGGAGCAGGCATGGGTTTGAACCTCAGCTCCTCACTTCCTGTCCTGGTGACACCTTCTCTCTTAGGGCATGACAGGTTGTCACCAGTATAGGAAGTGGATAAAGACAAAGGCTGACAGAGGTTCTAACGCACCCCCGCTCAATCCAAGACTAGTCAGAGTCCGGCTCTAGGTGGGGGTAACGCTTTCCAAACAAGATCTCTTAAAAGGAACACACCACTGATCTAAAGCCTTATTTTATTTTCTTAAGTTCCTTGGGGGCGGGTCACTCTAGTCACTCCAGACTTTCATGGAAAATGCAGTAATTGCCAAAATATATGTGAGTGCTGCATGCACCTCCCAGATGGCTGCATGGGGTGCCAACACATTTCAGGGCGTGCCGTTCCACAGACCACACCCACTGCCCCTCCTTCCACTAATAGCACTGGTGACACCCCCCCATGATCTCCCTCTCCTTTCTGAAGTCCCTCCCTTCAAAGAGAAAACACTCCCACTTTTTATGACTCTTAAAGTGAAACACACCACAGATCTACATCCTTGTATATACTTTTTTTCTTTCTTTAAGTTCCTTGGGGGCGGGTCCTTGTAGTCACAATAACGTGTGTTTGGTTTGCAGCCCCTGAGCTTTCCTTCAAACCAGATCTACAACAAGATCGGCGGGAAGGGAGAAGGAGGGGTCGAGATGAAGGTGAGAACTTGGTGCGTGTTGCAATATCTGATTTCTAATGTAGATACGTAGATGGGGGGGGGTGGAAATGCTTGTCTTGGTTTCTACTGAGGGGAGGGATCACCCAGAATATGGTTGATGTCCCCTTTAAAAGAGGTTCTGTGCAGACTCCTGGCGGAGGCAGCGAGCCAACCACAGAAACGGGGGGGGGGGGGAGTGGGTTCCACGAAATTCATGTCTACCATTGCCATGGTTGCCCCTGTTCTAGCAAGCAGGTAGAAGCGGGGGAAGGGGAGCAGACGTCAAATCACGATAACTGTCCATGTTTGGTCATTTCGGCAGTTCCCTCGATTTGAAACCCATCATGTGATGTACGGGGGAAAAAAAATAATTCAGGCGGCCGGAGGTTTTGGGGTTTTCTGAGCCTCACGCCGCTCCTCTGCTCGTGTCTCAGAGCGAAACAAGAAGTGTTATTATTATTATTACAGCGTCCAGCGCCTCTCTCCGACCACTTCCCCCCCTCAACGCCTCAGCACTTGTCAGACTGTCCGCCCAATCAAGGCCTTCAAAGTTCCCTGAGATTAGATTGCAAGCTCCTAGGATCACGCCCTTGTTGGGGGAGGGGGGAGGATTACAAATGGCAATAAAAATAAAATAAAAAATAAAACAAGAGATATATATATATATTTCTAAATATTTGTGTCGGGGGACAAAGAGCTGAGCGGGGAATGCGAGGCGGTCCACGGAGCAGGATGTGGTCAGAGGATTACTAATATCTCTTCTCGGGTTTTACTCTGAGATGGACAATGTAGAGGGGGGAGGGGCAGACCACCTCCAACATTTCACATGTGGTCTCGTGTATGGTTCTCATGTTTTACTTTTTATATTAATATATATATATATATACACTGCAAACACACACCCAAAAAATATATATATATTTAGAGGTATTCATACACACATTATATAGTGTGTATAAATAAAAACAAAAATTAACATAAATATTTAAAATAATATTAAAATGAAACGTATTGTTTTGTTTAATATTTTACATGTGCTCAGAAAATGACTAATGTCTCTTTTTCATGTTTTACTGGAGATATATATGTATGTATAGATTATATATATATATATATATATATATATATATATATATTTATATATATATATTTTTATATATATATATATATATATATATATATATATATATATAAATAATTACTTAATGTAATTTTTTGTATTGTGTATATATATATAAAAAATACATTTAGTATTTATACAGTATATATATATATATGTATATATATATATATGTATATATATATATATATATATATATATATATATATATTGGGGCAGATTCACGTAGATCGGCGCATTATCATTCCGGCGTAGCGCACCACTTTTCCGTTAGACTTGCGCAATCTAGCCGCGTAATCCGGCGATTCACGTAGCTTTTACGCAAGAGCTTGCGCAAACGTAAGGTTTTTTCCTGAGGCGTAAGGAGGAGTAATACAAATTGGGAAGGACGTGGGCGTGTTACATTGAAATGAGCCGTGACCCCATGCAAATGAAGGGCCGGCCGACTCGCGCATGCGCGCGTGAAGGAAACCATGTCAGCTCCGTTGTGCGCATGCTCACAACTCGGGAGCGGCGCAATCAGTGAAATTGGAAATGGACTAGGGCAACTTTATGAACTACGCAGACAGCATAAATAGACAGACACAAATGCACTTCCTTTGCAAAAGTACATCCCTTTGTATCCCTCCCTCTACAGCAAGGTGCTTTTGTTTGTTTGTGACGTGTCTTTGAGATATTTGGGGACTGTTTTGCAGAGTGATTTTTGTCTTTTATGTCTTTGTTGTTATTTTGTTTAAATTATATTTTTGCTGGGCATTTTTTATTTTTGCTCGTCATTTATTTAATTTTTTTGGTTCTGTTTGTGTATGATTTTGGAATGTGGGGGTGATATTCCTGCGGGAAAAGTGGTGTCACCCTCATTTGTGGTGGAGAAGTGATCGCCAGGTCTGTGTGAATGGTGTATGAATGTACAGTGACATAATTGGAGCCGTGGCATGGCGTTGCAGCTCACAAGTCCTGCATGGTGGACTGGTGCCAATCCAATGTGATGAGGATGTGGGGTGTGTGTGCTAGGGACCACAGTGGTGTGCATGCATGCATTCTCATTGTGCCATGATTAATGTGTGTGTTTAACGTGCAAAGATGCATAATGTGAGCTGGCATGAGATGGGGTCATGAGATGGGGTACCAGTGCATATGCAGAGTCACCTTGAAGGGAAAAGACAGGAGGATGTTAGTCATGCATGTGCCACTTGTGAGGTGTGCATCACGGGAGGGGATAGTCATGCCTGCCACCCATGTCACTCACCAACCAGCCAGCTGTCCCCATACATGTTCTGTTGGAAATCTGTGGGGATGGGGCTCTGATTGTATATGTAGCTGTCATGGGTGTCATGGGTGGTGCCATGTGTTGGGCTGGTGATGTCCTCCTGCAGGGTTGTGGTAATTCCATGATGGCATGAGGGGTGAATCTGAAGATGCGAGACACCTCAGAATCACTCATGCCATAGATGTCTATGCGTGTGTGATATATCAAGTGAAGAGTGAGGGGCTTGTATCAGATAAGAATATTGTATTAGATTAATTTAAATTGTAAATTTTATATAAGCAAATGAAAAAATTAAAAAAAACATCTCCCGTGCCCTCCTTAGTGCCCTCCTCCGTGCCCTCCTCCTTCTTTGTTCATCTAAAGTCAGTAGTATAGCTATGCGCGACGATGCCCCTGGCATGTTGGCATACAGATTGTTGGGCAACACGTGTGACTGCTGAACTCCTCACTAACAGTGTTGCTTTATCTGACAATTAGACTTTTTTTCAAAATTTAGACCAGCTTTTAGGTCCTCTAACTTTAGACAGAACATTTTGCTGTTGCGCACATCGCGTAGCCTGCGCAGCAACTGCGTTTTTTTGTGGATCCCCGTAACTCCCTCATTAGCATATTTGACTAGCAAATCAATGGTGTGTCTAGCGCAGTTTTGCACGAAGGGAAGCGAATGTCTAATTCAATTACGCCGGACCAAAAAACGTAGATTTCTGGCGTATATTGTTTTGTGAATCGCGTCCAACTATACGCACGCGCACATTTAGACTTACGCACGCGCAACAGCAGTTGCGCAGGCGTAATCGCTCTGTGAATCTGGGCCATTCTATATATATATATATATATATATATATATATATATATATCTCCAGTAAAACATGAAAAAAAGACATTTGTAGTTTTCTGACCCCACATGTGAGATAATACATTTTTTTTTTACATTTTATTATTATTTTATTATTTTTTATACAATAAAATGTAAAAATTATTTATTATCGCACATAAAATTACTAATGTCTCTTTTTCATGTTTTACTGTATTATATATACACACACACACCTACTATATAGTATATGTATATATTAAACTAGTAAAATAAACATTAAAATAATAACAAAATTGTAACTTTTATTTATTATCTCACATAAACTACAGATAACTACTAATGTCTCTCTATATATATCTATATATCTATATATAGATATATATATATATATATATATATCTATATATATCTATATATCTATATAGATATATATATCTATATAGATATATATATATATATACATACACATCCAGTAAAACATGAAAAATAGACATTTAGTTATGTGAGATAATGCATTAAAGTTACATTTTATTGTTATGTAATAATTATTTTACTAGTTTAATATATACATATACTATATAATAGGTGTGTTTGTGTGTATATATATATATATATATATATCCAGTAAAACATGAAAAAGAGACATAGTAGTGTAGTTTATGTGAGATAATAAATAATAGTTACATTTTATTATTATTTTAATATTTATTTTACTAGTTTAATATCTACATATACTATATAGTAGATGTGTGTGTGTGTGTGTGTGTGTTTATATATACACACACAAACACACCTACTATTTAGTATGTGTATATATTAAATATTTTAAAACAATATTACAATTTAAATTTTATTATCTTACATAAATTACAGAAAATATATATTTATATTTAATTTTTTTATATACAAACACACCCCTACTATACAGTATATGTATACATTAAACTAGTAAAATATAAAAATAATAAAATGTAACTTTTATCATCTTGCATAAACGACATAAAACTACTAATGGCTACAAACACACCTACTATACATATATTTGCAGGGGAAATCAATAGGCGCGACTGATGCGCCAAGCGAAATTATGCGCTGACGATACTCTGGCGTCACAAAGTTAAGCCGGTCGGGGGAAAGCCCGTTTTCTGTCCCATCTAGTTTGGTGGGTACGGCCACATAGATACGACGGCGCATCTTCACAGTTACGCGGCGCATATCGAATTACTCCAGCGCAACTCTACCTGAATCTGGCCCTATATGTATACATTAAACTAGTAAAATAAATAATAAAATAATAATAATAAAATGTAACTTTTATTTATTATCTCACATAAACTACAGAGAACCACTAATGTGTTTTTTTTTGTATTTTACTTTTGATGTGGGATCACCAATTTCAAAGTTTGTGAAAGCGGAAACTTTTCAAATTCATTCACTGAGCTGCATAGGTGAAATTCACTTAAAATAAAATATTATTATTTATAGAGAAGCCAAGTTTATGTAATTTAGTGTTTGTTGTATTTGTGTGTTTTCCCCTTTTTTTTATTTTTGTTTTTGTTTTTTGGTTGTGTGTTTTCCTTCTTTTTTTTTTTTGGTTGTGTTTATTCCTTTGTGGTTTTTTTTGGTTGTGTGTTTTTTTTATTTATTTTTTGGTTGTGTGTTTTCCTTTTTGTTGTTTTTTTTTTTTTGTTGTGTGTTTTCATTTATTTTAATTTTTTTTTGGTTGTGTGTATTCCTTTGTGTTGTTTTTTTTTGTGTGTGTTTTTTCTTTTTTTTTGGTTGTGTGTTTTCCTTTTTGTTGTTTTTTTTTTGTTGTGTGTTTTCCTTTTTTTTTTTGGTTGTGTGTATTCCTTTGTGTTGTTTTTTATTTATTTTTTGGTTGTGTGTTTTTTCTTTGTTTTTGGTTGTGTGTTTTCCTTTTTGTTGTTTTTTTTGTTGTTGTGTGTTTTCCTTTTTGTTGTTTTTTTTTGGGTTGTGTGTTTTTAATCCTTTTTCATTTTTTTTTTTTTTGGACTGCTGTTTCTTGGTTTATGTTCCCTTTTTTTTTTGTGTTTTCCCCTTTTTTTTATTTTGTTTTTTGTTTTTTGGTTGTGTGTTTTCCTTCTTTTTTTTTTTTGGTTGTGTTTATTCCTTTGTGGTTTTTTTTTGGTTGTGTGTTTTTTTTATTTATTTTTTGGTTGTGTGTTTTCCTTTTTGTTGTTTTTTTTTTTGGTTGTGTGTTTTCATTTTTTCTTTTTTTTTGGTTGTGTGTTTTCCTTTTTCTTGTTTTTTTTTTGTTGTGTGTATTCCTTTGTGTTGTTTTTTATTTATTTTTTGGTTGTGTGTTTTTTCTTTGTTTTTGGTTTTGTGTTTTCCTTTTTGTTGTTTTTTTTTGTTGTTGTGTGTTTTCCTTTTTGTTGTTTTTTTTTTCTGGGTTGTGTGTTTTTAATCCTTTTTCTTTTTCTTTTTTTTTGGACTGCTGTTTCTTGGTTTATGTTCCCTTTTTTTTCTGTGAAAATAAAATGAATATAAACAATGGAGACCTTTACATCCCCAAAAACTAGTTTCAGTTTTAGCGTGCAGCTAAAGTGCGCGGCTCCCCAATCACTAATATAATATAATAATCAATCTTTTAATCTGCACCTCACACAAAAGCTCTCAATAAGAGGCCAGGAGAAATGTATTCTAATTCTACAATACAAATCATAAAATAATATAAAGTCCCATCCAGAATCACACATAATACATCCAATGTTATATATATATAAACAAGTATAACCTCCTAAAATAAATAAAAAAAATACATAAATTATAAAAAAATAATAAAAACATATTATATATACAAACAAAATAAAATGTTTCATAATTCTTTATTAAATTTGTATTTTCTTTTTTTTTTTCAGGGAGGAGAAAGTGATTACGCTGTAAGTATAAATCACTATTTACTGTATATCACACTTCCATAATAAATACTATATCTGGAGAGCGGTGATGTCACTCCTGTATAATATATCTTATATCTGGAGAGCGGTGATGTCACTCCTGTATAATATATCTTATATCTGGAGAGCGGTGATGTCACTCCTGTATAATATATCTTATATCTGGTATAATATATCTTATAGAGCGGTGATGTCACTCCTGTATAATATATCTTATATCTGGAGAGCGGTGATGTCACTCCTGTATAATATATCTTATATCTGGAGAGCGGTGATGTCACTCCTGTATAATATATCTTATATCTGGAGAGCGGTGATGTCACTCCTGTATAATATATCTTATATCTGGAGAGCGGTGATGTCACTCCTGTATAATATATCTTATATCTGGAGGAGCGGTGATGTCACTCCTGTATAATATATCTTATATCTGGAGAGCGGTGATGTCACTCCTGTATAATATATCTTATATCTGGAGAGCGGTGATGTCACTCCTGTATAATATATCTTATATCTGGAGAGCGGTGATGTCACTCCTGTATAATATATCTTATATCTGGAGGGCGGTGATGTCACTCCTGTATAATATATCTTATATCTGGAGAGCGGTGATGTCACTCCTGTATAATATATCTTATATCTGGAGGGCGTTGATGTCACTCCTGTATAATATATCTTATATCTGGAGGGCGTTGATGTCACTCCTGTATAATATATCTTATTTGTCTCTCCAGGGTCTCGGTCCTACAGACAAGGCTACGTATGAGACTTTAAAGGGGGAGAAGTTGAAGTGAGGATGACGGATGAGGATGACGGATGATCCCCTCCCCCCCCCCCCCCCATGTAGAGATCACATGGTTGGGGTTTTGCGTTTCCTGTGCTTCTTGCTCTCAGTGCGATCTCTTGTATTTCTGACATGTTTCACTCTTTGGATCTGTAGATAAGGATTGGTAGGATGTCGGGTACACCCAGCTACAGGAGGTTACAGAATTTTGTAGATTTTTATCATTTTCCAAAAAAAAATAAAAAAAAATATTCATCAAACTGCACCATCAAAACTCCAATGGTATGTATAATAAATAAAAAAAATGTTTTTGGATGGGACAGGAAGCAAAGGGACACCTCTTGTTTTTTTTTTTTTTTTTTTTTTTTTATTATAGGGTGTGTCTAAAAAAAAAAAAAAAAAAAACTACAGGGGCCCTATCCCAAAAAAAAAAAAGCTGTGGCATTATATATAATTTACATTTTTTTTTTTTATGATAGAGCATGTCTATGGAACAGGAAGCAAAGAGAAACCTCTTGTATGGGAGGCAAAAGAAAGAAAAAAAAATACAGGGGCTTTGGCCAGCCCCTACCCTATCCAAAAAAAAAAAAAGCTGTGACATTTATATATAATTTTAATTTTTTTTATATATTTTTTTTTATTTTTATTTCCAAAACAAAACTATCATGCATAACCTCACCTAAAAAATATTCACACACAGACATGACTCGATTCAAGCAATATGTGTGACACCAAGCTGAGACATTTTATTTATATATATTATTATTATTATTTTTTGGATAGGGGGTGTCTATGGGACACGGAGCAAAGGCAAAACCTCTTGCATGGAGGCAAAAGAGAGGAAAAAAATACAGGGGCTCTAACCAGCCCCTACCCTACCAAAAAAAGGGGGGGGGGAAGCTGTGACATTTATATGTAATTTAAAAAAAATATATATATATATTTTTATTTTATTTTAATTTTAATTTCCAAAACAAAAATATCACGCATAACCTTCACCTAAATAATATTCAGACACAGACATGACACATAAGGAAACAACAGATTTAAGCAATATGTGTGACAGTAGGGCTCTTGCTGATCCCTTAAGTTCGTTTATTTTTATTTATTTTTATTAATAAATCAGCCACTCAGCAGGGAAAATTCACAGGACGTATCCAGCCAATCGGCAGCGAGAGGATGAGATGACATCACGGTGTTCTGCTTTCGGGGGTGTTGACGGGAACGTGACACAAAGAGGAAGTTCGAGTTATCTTGTGGGAAATTGTTACAGAAAGAAGAAGAAAGAAAGGCTAATAGAAGTATATAGGTTAAAAAAATAAAATAAAAAATAAATAAATAAAAGAGTGCAGTAATTTTAACCTCTTGTAAGCTGAGTGACAGGACAGTCCCGGGGTGTAAAAATGATCCAAACGGAAGAAAAGTGAAACAATTGTATCCACTGTGGAGAAACGCTTCTGCTATAGTTTTTTTTTTCTTCAAATGTTGTAATAATAAACATAAAAAAAAATATTTTTACTTTTTCTTTTAAACTTCATTTTTTTTTTTAATTATTATTCTTGCTTGTATCATTTTTGCAAGTTATAGAAAAAATGCATTTTAGTAAATATTAACAGTTTGTTTTTTTAATGCTTCAAAGCCAATAATAAACATAACAATTTCATGTTACTTTTAAATGTTTTATTATTATTGCTTGTGTTTTGTAGATTTTGCAAGTTGCAGAAAAAAAATATTTAGTAAATTATAAAATTTGCTCTGTGTTTTTTTTTTTTTTTTTTTTTTAATATTTCGAAGCTAAGGAGCAGAATAATTATGTTACTTTTTCTTTGAAACATTTCTTTTATTATTGCTCGTATTGTAATTTTTGCACGTTACAGACAATTTTTATTTAGTAAATATATACTTTTTTTTTCTTCCTTTTTTTTTTAAAACTGGCCAAGTCTGCGCTTCTATGGAAAATAAATAAGACATCCTAGTATACAATATATAAACAATTATATTGCTCTAAAAAATATATATTATTATTATTATTAAAGTACTTGCTTTTGTAAGTTTTATCTGGAATTACCTGAAACATTTCAAATGTTTGTTTTTGGCAATATTGTATTTTAAACATTTTCCCTCAATAAAAGTGTTATTTAAACCTGTGGTTGTTGGGGATATTCATTTTTGAAATTTACTTTATTAAGATTATTTTTATTGTATATACATTATTATTATTATTATACATTATTATTGAGATATATAGTAGTACTATTATTATTATTACTACTACTATTATTACTACTATTTTTACTATTACTATTACTGCTATTGCTATTATTATTACTATTACTATTATTACTACTACTATTACTGCTATTACTACTATTATTACTATTAATATTACTATTTTTACTAATATTATTACTATTACTTTTATTATTATTAGTATTACAACTATTACTACTATTATTACTATTTTTCTACTATTATTACTACTATTGTTACTATTACTGCTATTGCTATTATTATTACTATTATTATTTTTACTATTATTATTACTACTAATATTACTGCTATTACTACTATTATTACTATTAATATTACAATTTTTAATACTCTTATTACTATTACTACTATTTATTTATTTTATTTTATTTTACTATTATTACTATTACTATTATTATTAGTATTACTACTATTATTACTATTTTTACTACTATTATTACTACTATTACTACTAGTGTTACTATTACTGCTATTGCTATTATTATTACTATTACAACTATTACTATTTTTACTACTACTACTACTACTATTATTACTATTATTTCTATTACTATTACTACTATTGTTAATACTACTATTACTACTATTACTGCTATTATTACTATTATTACTATTGTTAATACTACTAATCTTTTTACTATTATTACTACTATTTTTACTACTATTATTACTATTATTTCTACTACTATTACTACTATTGTTAATACTACTATTACTACTATTATTACTACTATTTCTACTACTACTACTACTATTATTACTATTACAACTATTACTTCTATGACTATTATTACTACTACTATTACTTCTATTGCTATTATTATTACTATTATTACAACTATTGCTATTTTTACTACTATTACTACTACTACAACTACTACTACTACTATTACTATTATTTTGACTAATACTACTATTATTTCTACTACTATTACTACTATTACTGCTATTATTACTATTACTACTATTATTACTATTGTTAATACTAATATAATTACTATTATTAATGCTACTATTACTACTATTATTACTATTGGTAATACTACTAGTATTACTATTACTACTACTACTACTACTACTATTATTACTACTACTATTATTATTTTTACTATTACTACTATTTTTACTACTATTATTACTTTTATTACTACTACTATTATGATTATTGCTACTATTGTTAATACTACTATTATTTCAACTACTATTACTACTACTACTATTATTACTATTATTACTACTACTACTATTACTACTATTATTACTACTATTTCTACTACTACTATTATTACTATTACAACTATTACTTCTATGACTATTATTACTACTACTATTACTGCTATTGCTATTATTATTACTATTACAACTATTGCTATTTTACTACTATTTTTACTACTATTACTACTACTACAACTACTACAACTATTATTTTGACTAATACTACTATTATTTCTACTACTATTACCACTATTACTGCTATTATTACTATTACTACTATTATTACTATTGTTAATACTAATATTATTACTATTATTAATGCTACTGTTACTACTATTATTACTACTACTACTACTACTACTACTATTATTACTAATACTATTATTATTTTTACTATTACTACTATTTTTACTACTATTATTACTTTTATTACTACTACTATTATGATTCTTGCTACTATTGTTAATACTACTATTATTTCAACTACTATTACTACTACTACTATTATTACTACTACTACTACTATTATTACTAATGTATACACATACATTTCTTTTTGTATTTTTTTTATTTTTTATTATTATTGTTTTATTACAATTATTATTATTTCCAGCCACAATTATATGCTTTCTATGTCCAGTCTCAAACGATAATAGTTTTGTAGGATGTCTTACTGATTTAGATTTTTTGGGGGGGATTGAACTTGGATGACCCCGTGCCGGGAGACATCCCGAGGACTCACATTTACTGCCCTATCAGCTACCTGACCCTGACAACACACGCTGTGTCCCAGCTCCAGAGTTTGCACAACGGAATAAAATATTAGAGCCCCCCCTAGAGGTGATTCCTATTTATCATAAATGAGACGCCGACTTGCTTTTTTTTTTTATTTATTTTTTTAACACGGAGGGACCTAAAACATTTAAAAAAAATATATATATATTTCTGTTTTGAGATAAAAGTCTGCTTGTTTTTTTTTTTTATTTATTTTTTTATATATAGAGGACCTAAAAAAATAAAAAATAAATAAAGACAAATTGATTTTTATTTTAAAATAAAAGTCTGCTTTCTATTTTTTTTTTTTTTTTAAGGACCGCTCTCACTTTGTGTAACTTTGTGCTGCTTCTGTTTATTTCGTGTGGCATCAGGAGGACAACTTTTTTTTTTTTTTTTTTCTCAGCCGCGGACGCTCGCTCGTGTCCGATAAGCTCTCTTTCCTGTCTGAGGTTTCCTTGCTGTAGAAATGAAAGGTTACAAGTAGTAGATGTTAAACTTCACAGCAAAGTGCAGCTATTTTTTATTTTTTACACAAATCTTTTATAGAAAAATAAATAAAAAATAAATAATAAATGACAGCATATGAAAAAAAATAAAAAATAAAAAATGTCTGCGCTGTTATTGGAGGGTTTGGTTTGTGGTTTGTACCCCGAAAATGAAATTATTTATTTTATTCTTATAATATACGGGAGATCTACAAGGAATCGTTGTAACAATTTACACCTTTGCTGTCCCGTATTGCCACAGAATTCTCCCTCTACATTAGTGTGGGCGGGACATCCTCCATCCACGCCGATCCGTCTCCTCACCCTCTTCTCTAAAATATAAGATTTCCTGTAAAATGTCTATTTCCTCTTTCCTCCTCGAGACTTTCCGAGAATAGACGAGCCGAGAGACGCCAAACACGGAGAAACTACGCAACAATGTATCATCCCCCTAATCTGCTATTATTATTATTATACATTTATATAGCTCTGACATATACTGTGGTGCTGTACAGAGAACACAGAGCCGGTCACATCAGTCTCTGTACCAGAGGAGCTTACACTCTAATGTCCCCTCCCCCCCCCCCACAGTCACATCAGTCTCTGTACAGAGGAGCTTACACTCTAATGTCCCCTCCCCCCCACAGTCACATCAGTCTCTGTACAGAGGAGCTTACACTCTTATGTGCCCTCCCCCCCCACAGTCACATCAGTCTCTGTACAGAGGAGCTTACACTCTAATGTCCCCTCCCCCCCCCCACAGTCACATCAGTCTCTGTACAGAGGAGCTTACACTCTAATGTCCCCTCCCCCCCACACAGTCACATCAGTCTCTGTACAGAGGAGCTTACACTCTAATGTCCCCTCCCCCCACAGTCACATCAGTCTCTGTACAGAGGAGCTTACACTCTAATGTCCCCTCCCCCCCACAGTCACATCAGTCTCTGTACAGAGGAGCTTACACTCTAATGTCCCCTCCCCCCACAGTCACATCAGTCTCTGTACAGAGGAGCTTACACTCTAATGTCCCCTCCCCCACAGTCACATCAGTCTGTGTACAGAGGAGCTTACACTCTAATGCTCTCCCCACAGTCACATCAGTCTCTGTACAGAGGAGCTTACACTCTAATGTCCCCTCCCCCCACAGTCACATCAGTCTGTTGTCCACTCCCCCCCACAGTCACATCAGTCTCTGTACAGAGGAGCTTACACTCTAATGTCCACTCCCCCCCACAGTCACATCAGTCTCTGTACAGAGGAGCTTACACTCTAATGTCCCCTCCCCCACAGTCACATCAGTCTCTGTACAGAGGAGCTTACACTCTAATGTCCCCTCCCCCACAGTCACATCAGTCTCTGTACAGAGGAGCTTACACTCTAATGTCCCCTCCCCCCACAGTCACATCAGTCTCTGTACAGAGGAGCTTACACTCTAATGTCCCCTCCCCCCTCACATCACATCAGTCTCTGTACAGAGGAGCTTACACTCTAATGTCCCCTCCCCCCACAGTCACATCAGTCTCTGTACAGAGGAGCTTACACTCTAATGTCCACTCCCCCCCACAGTCACATCAGTCTCTGTACAGAGGAGCTTACACTCTAATGTCCCCTCCCCACATTCACATCAGTCTCTGTACAGAGGAGCTTACACTCTAATGTCCCCTCCCCCACAGTCACATCAGTCTCTGTACAGAGGAGCTTACACTCTAATGTCCCCTCCCCCACAGTCACATCAGTCTCTGTACAGAGGAGCTTACACTCTAATGTCCCCTCCCCCCTCACATCACATCAGTCTCTGTACAGAGGAGCTTACACTCTAATGTCCCCTCCCCCCCACAGTCACATCAGTCTCTGTACAGAGGAGCTTACACTCTAATGTCCCCTCCCCCCACAGTCACATCAGTCTCTGTACAGAGGAGCTTACACTCTAATGTCCCCTCCCCCACAGTCACATCAGTCTGTGTACAGAGGAGCTTACACTCTAATGCCCCCCCCCCCCACAGTCACATCAGTCTCTGTACAGAGGAGCTTACACTCTAATGTCCCCTCCCCCCACAGTCACATCAGTCTCTGTACAGAGGAGCTTACACTCTAATGTCCCCCCCCCCCACAGTCACATCAGTCTCTGTACAGAGGAGCTTACACTCTAATGTCCCCTCCCCCCACAGTCACATCAGTCTCTGTACAGAGGAGCTTACACTCTAATGTCCCCTCCCCCCACAGTCACATCAGTCTCTGTACAGAGGAGCTTACACTCTAATGTCCCCTCCCCCACAGTCACATCAGTCTCTGTACAGAGGAGCTTACACTCTAATGTCCCCTCCCCCACAGTCACATCAGTCTGTGTACAGAGGAGCTTACACTCTAATGTCCCCTCCCCCCCCACAGTCACATCAGTCTCTGTACAGAGGAGCTTACACTCTAATGTCCCCTCCCCCCCCCCACAGTCACATCAGTCTCTGTACAGAGGAGCTTACACTCTAATGTCCCCTCCCCCCCACACAGTCACATCAGTCTCTGTACAGAGGAGCTTACACTCTAATGTCCCCCCCCCCCCACAGTTACACACTATTATTATAATAAATTTATATAGCTTTGACCTGGTTGACCAGCTCTCATGATTGGCTGGCAACAGTGGCGTTGGGAGGGGGGGGCTTGGGGGGGCTGGAGCTCCGAATAGGTCCCAAAAATGCCCCGGGTCTCAGGCATGTGCCTTTGTATTGTTAGCCCCGAACGCCGCCGCCAAGCGGGGGACTGATCTGATCCCGAGCGCCGCCGAGTGACATAGCAGGTCCCGCCATCTGGAGCCTGGAGCCCCTATGATGGACGTCCCACTGGTTCAATGCCGGGACGCGTGACGTTCATCATGGGCACTGCAGGCTCCAGAAGGCGGGAATTACAATGCGGCTGCCGCACCACATCACTGTGAGATCCTCGCCCCCGGCGCACGGGTGGGCGGCTCTCCTCTCCTTCTCTGGCTGCCTGCTGTGATGATGATGGGTGCCGCACACCGCACACTACGGCTGAGCTGAGCTGCTGCAGGACACATGAAGTCTGTCTGCTGGTCAGGTAGGTCAGTGTATGTATATCACTACTGTCGGTGTTTGGCTGTCAGGTAGGTCCGTGTATGTCAGGTGGGTGAGGTCAGGTAGGTCAGTTTATGTATGTCGTGTAGGTCAGTCTATGTCAGGTAGGTGAGGTCAGTGTATGTCAGGTAGGTCAGTGTAGGTAGGTCAGTGTATGTCAGGTAGGTGAGGTCAGTGTAGGTAGGTCAGTGTATGCCAGGTAGGTCAGTGTAGGTAGGTAAGTGTATGTCAGGTAGGTCAGTGCATGTCAGTGTATTTATGTCAGGTAGGTGAGGTCAGTGTAGGTAGGTCAGTGCATGTCAGATAGGTCAGTGTACGTAGGTCAGTGTATGTCAGGTAGGTCAGTGTAGGTAGGTCAGTGTATGTCAGGTAGGTGAGGTCAGTGTAGGTAGGTCAGTGTAGGTAGGTCAGTGTAGGTAGGTCAGTGTATGCCAGGTAGGTCAGTGTAGGTAGGTCAGTGTAGGTAGGTCAGTGTATGTCAGGTAGGTCAGTGTAGGTAGGTCAGTGTATGTCAGGTAGGTGAGGTCAGTGTAGGTAGGTCAGTGCATGTCAGGTAGGTCAGTGTAGGTAGGTCAGTGTACGTTGGTCAGTGTATGTGAGGTAGGTCAGTGTAGGTAGGTCAGTGTATGTCAGGTAGGTGAGGTCAGTGTATGTCAGGTAGGTCAGTGTAGGTAGGTCAGTGTACGTAGGTCAGTGTCTGTCAGGTAGGTCAGTGTAGGTAGGTCAGTGTAGGTAGGTCAGTGTATGTCAGGTAGGTTAGTGTGGGTAGGTCAGTGTATGTCAGGTAGGTCAGTGTGTCAGGTGGGTGAGTTTAGTGGTCAGCATTGATGGGCAGTGGTAAGCCAGACAGCAACCAGCAAGTGAGCCTACCCCCTCCCGCCAAACAACCCCACCGATTAACAAAAAAAAAAAAACCTGCGCCACTCCCAGCTCCCCCTCTCCCCCCCCCCCCCGTGTAGCTCCTGGTCTTTTTGCCACCTAGCAGCGCCCCTGGCTGGCAACCATTCGGGGGTATACCCTTCATCGCAGGGATAGAGAGGGTAAATATGGGGGAAGGGTTTTGCCCATATATCAAGAAAAATATACAAGTGAATGTGAGAGATGACATCACTGAGGGAGAGAAGGAGGAGGCGGGATCCTCATGGGTGGAGCTCCAAAGTGATGACGCTAAAGGGGAAAATAATACTGGGAGTATGCTATTGGCCCCCCCTAACCTGAGGGAGGAGACAGACTGGGCGGAGGGAACCGCGCGTTCATCCGAGGCTCGCCAGTTCCTAAATGTCTGGCAGGACAATTTCATGAAGTGTTATGATTACCAACAATACAGGCGGGGGCCACAGATGTGGGAATCCGGGGCGATTCAGCAAACAGCGATCTCAGGTCACTCGTCTTCATTATAAATCCCACAAATAGAAAGCATGAGGGGAATACAAAGACACTGAACTTCAAAAGAGCCGACTTCCCTCAACTACGACCCTTGCTAGAAGGGCGTGAGCCAACGCATCACATTGGTCAGGAGCGGTGTGTCCATAGGGACGCCGTGGCGCCGCCCCCTCTCGCTCTCTCACAGCCACTAAAATATACATGCATTGTATGAATCTGTATATTTTCGCCGCTGCCGCCCACTATTCAGCTGGCCGGATGTTGGGCGCCGGTCAGCTGAATAGCGGCAGCTGGTTGGCTGCGTGGAAGTGCCGATCGGCCAGCGGCTCTGATAGGCTTTCCCAGTACAGCCCTGAGGCTGTAGTCGGCTTCCTGAAGCTTATCCTCGGGACGTACTGACGGTGCGCTCCTTGGATAAGACTGACAGGCGTCTCAGCCAATCAGTAACCTGATTGGCTGAGCGACATCGAGGGCGGGACGAGGCACATCGAGGGACGATAGAAGCCAGAAAGGTAAGTGCCGGGGGGGGGGGTATTTTACTGGGCACAGTGGTGACAATTAATGGCTTGGTGGTTGCATTTGATGGCATGGCACAGTGGTGACAATTGATGGCACAGTGGCTGCATTTGATGGCATGGCACAGTGGTTGCGTCTGATGGCATGGCACAGTGGCTGCGTTTGATGGCATGGCACAGTGGTTGCGTTTGATGGCACGGCACAGTGGCTGTGTTTGATGGCATGGCACAGTGGATGCGTTTGATGGCACAGTGGCTGCGTTTGATGGCACAGTGGTTGCGTTTGATGGCACAGTGGTTGCGTTTGATGGCACAGTGGCTACGTTTGATGGCACAGTGGATGCGTTTGATGGCATGGCACAGTGGTTGCGTTTGATGGCATGGCACAGTGGTTGCGTTTGATGGCATGGCACAGTGGATGCGTTTGATGGTATGGCACAGTGGCTGCATTGATGGCACAGTGGTTGCGTTTGATGGCACAGTGGCTACGTTTGATGGCACAGTGGATGCATTTGATGACATGGCACAGTGGTTGCGTTTGATGGCATGGCACAGTGGATGCGTTTGATGGCATGGCACAGTGGATGCGTTTGATGGTATGGCACAGTGGATGCGTTTGATGGCACAGTGGTTGCATTTGATGGCACAGTGGCTGCGTTTGATGGCACAGTGGTTGCGTTTGATGGCACAGTGGTTGCGTTTGATGGCACAGTGGTTGCGTTTGATGACATGGCACAGTGGTGACAATTGATGGCACAGTGGTTGCACTTGATGGGCACAGTGGCTGCTTTTGATGGCACAGTGACTGCGTTTGATGGCACAGTGTTGACAATTGATGGCACAGTGGCTGCGTTTGATGGCATGGCACAGAGGTGACAATTGATGGCACAGTGGCTGCGTTTTGATGGCATGGCACAGAGGTGACAATTGATGGCATGGTGGTTGCGTTTGATGGCATGGCACAGTGGTTGCGTTTGATGGCATGGCACAGTGGATGCGTTTGATGGTATGGCACAGTGGATGCGTTTGATGGCATGGCACAGTGGCTGCGTTTGATGGCATGGCACAGTGGTTGCGTTTGATGGCACAGTGGTTGCGTTTTATGGCATGGCACAGTGGCTGCGTTTGATGGCACAGTGGCTGCGTTTGATGGCACAGTGATTGCGTTTGATGGCACAGTGGCTGCGTTTGATGGCACAGTGGTTGCGTTTGATGGCATGGCACAGTGGTTGCGTTTGATGGCATGCCACAGTGGCTGCGTTTGATGGCATGGCACAGTGGCTGCGTTTGATTGCATGGCACAGTGGATGCGTTTGATGGCACAGTGGATGCGTTTGATGGCACAGTGGCTACGTTTGATGGCACAGTGGATGCGTTTGATGGCATGGCACAGTGGTTGCGTTTAATGGCATGGCACAGTGGCTGCGTTTGATGGCACAGTGGCTGTGTTTGATGGCACAGTGGTTGCGTTTGATGGCACAGTGGCTGCGTTTGATGGCACAGTGGTTGGGTTTGATGGCACGGTGGTTGCGTTTGATGGCACAGTGGTTGGGTTTGATGGCACGGTGGTTGCGTTTGATGGCACAGTGGTTGGGTTTGATGGCACGGTGGTTGCGTTTGATGGCACGGTGGTTGCGTTTGATGGCACGGTGGTTGCGTTTGATGGCATGGCACAGTGGATGCGTTTGATGGTATGGCACAGTGGATGCGTTTGATGGCATGGCACAGTGGCTGCGTTTGATGGCATGGCACAGTGGTTGCGTTTGATGGCACAGTGGTTGCGTTTTATGGCATGGCACAGTGGCTGCGTTTGATGGCACAGTGGCTGCGTTTGATGGCACAGTGATTGCGTTTGATGGCACAGTGGCTGCGTTTGATGGCACAGTGGTTGCGTTTGATGGCATGGCACAGTGGTTGCGTTTGATGGCATGGCACAGTGGCTGCGTTTGATGGCATGGCACAGTGGCTGCGTTTGATTGCACAGTGGCTGCGTTTGATGGCACAGTGGTTGGGTTTGATGGCACGGTGGCTGCGTTTGATGGCACAGTGGATGCGTTTGATGGCATGGCACAGTGGCTGCGTTTGATGGCACAGTGGCTGCGTTTGATGGCACAGTGGCTGCGTTTGATGGCACAGTGGTTGGGTTTGATGGCACGGTGGTTGCGTTTGATGGCACAGTGGTTGCGTTTGATGGCACGGTGGTTGCGTTTGATGGCATGGCACAGAGGTGACAATTGATGGCACAGTGGCTGCGTTTTGATGGCATGGCACAGAGGTGACAATTGATGGCATGGTGGTTGCGTTTGATGGCATGGCACAGTGGTTGCGTTTGATGGCATGGCACAGTGGATGCGTTTGATGGTATGGCACAGTGGATGCGTTTGATGGCATGGCACAGTGGCTGCGTTTGATGGCATGGCACAGTGGCTGCGTTTGATGGCACAGTGGTTGCGTTTTATGGCATGGCACAGTGGCTGCGTTTGATGGCACAATGGCTGCGTTTGATGGCACAGTGATTGCGTTTGATGGCACAGTGGCTGCGTTTGATGGCACAGTGGTTGCGTTTGATGGCATGGCACAGTGGTTGCGTTTGATGGCATGGCACAGTGGCTGCGTTTGATGGCATGGCACAGTGGCTGCGTTTGATTGCATGGCACAGTGGATGCGTTTGATGGCACAGTGGATGCGTTTGATGGCACAGTGGTTGGGTTTGATGGCACGGTGGTTGCGTTTGATGGCACAGTGGTTGCGTTTGATGGCACGGTGGTTGCGTTTGATGGCATGGTGGTTGGGTTTGATGGCACGGTGGTTGCGTTTGATGGCACGGTGGTTGCGTTTGATGGCACGGTGGTTGGGTTTGATGGCACCGTGGCTGCGTTTGATGGCACGGTGGTTGCGTTTGATGGCACAGTGGTTGGGTTTGATGGCACCGTGGCTGCGTTTGATGGCACAGTGGATGCGTTTGATGGCACCGTGGCTGCGTTTGATGGCACAGTGGTTGCGTTTGATGGCATGGCACAGTGGTTGCGTTTGATGGCATGGCACAGTGGCTGCGTTTGATGGCACAGTGGTTGCGTTTGATGGCACAGTGGCTGCGTTTGATGGCACAGTGGTTGGGTTTGATGGCACAGTGGTTGGGTTTGATAGCACGGTGGTTGCGTTTGATGGCACAGTGGTTGGGTTTGATGGCACGGTGGTTGCGTTTGATGGCACAGTGGTTGGGTTTGATGGCACAGTGGTTGCGTTTGATGGCACAGTGGTTGGGTTTGAGGGCACGGTGGTTGCGTTTGATGGCAGAGTGGTTGGGTTTGATGGCACAGTGGTTGGGTTTGATGGCACGGTGGTTGCGTTTTGATGGCACAGTGGTTGGGTTTGATGGCACAGTGGTTGGGTTTGATAGCACGGTGGTTGCGTTTTGATGGCACAGTGGTTGGGTTTGATGGCACAGTGGTTGGGTTTGATAGCACGGTGGTTGCGTTTGATGGCACAGTGGTTGGGTTTGATGGCACGGTGGTTGCGTTTGATGGCACAGTGGTTGGGTTTGATGGCACGGTGGTTGCGTTTAATGGCATGGTGGTTGCGTTTGATGGCACGGTGGTTGCGTTTGATGGCACGGTGGTTGCGTTTGATGGCACGGTGGTTGGGTTTGATGGCACCGTGGCTGCGTTTGATGGCACGGTGGTTGCGTTTGATGGCACAGTGGTTGGGTTTGATGGCACCGTTGCTGCGTTTGATGGCACAGTGGATGTGTTTGATGGCACAGTGGTTGCGTTTGATGGCATGGCACAGTGGTTGCGTTTGATGGCATGGCACAGTGGCTGCGTTTGATGGCATGGCACAGTGGCTGCGTTTAATGGCACAGTGGTTGCGTTTGATGGCACAGTGACTGCGTTTGATGGCACAGTGGTTGGGTTTGATGGCACATTGGTTGGGTTTGATAACACGGTGGTTGCGTTTGATGCAACATTGGTTGGGTTTGATGGCACGGTGGTTGCGTTTGATGGCACAGTGGTTGGGTTTGATGGCACAGTGGTTGCGTTTGATGGCACAGTGGTTGGGTTTGATGGCACGGTGGTTGCGTTTGATGGCACGGTGGTTGGGTTTGATGGCACAGTGGTTGGGTTTGATGGCACGGTGGTTGCGTTTTGATGGCACAGTGGTTGGGTTTGATGGCACAGTGGTTGGGTTTGATAGCACGGTGGTTGCGTTTGATGGCACAGTGGCTGCGTTTGATGGCACGGTGGTTGCGTTTGATGGCACAGTGGTTGCGTTTGATGGCATGGCACAGTGGCTGCGTTTGATGGCATGGCACAGTGGCTGCGTTTGATTGCATGGCACAGTGGATGCGTTTGATGGCACAGTGGATGCGTTTGATGGCACAGTGGCTGCGTTTGATGGCACAGTGGTTGGGTTTGATGGCACGGTGGTTGCGTTTGATGGCACAGTGGTTGCGTTTGATGGCACGGTGGTTGCGTTTGATGGCATGGTGGTTGGGTTTGATGGCACGGTGGTTGCGCTTGATGGCACGGTGGTTGCGTTTGATGGCACGGTGGTTGGGTTTGATGGCACCGTGGCTGCGTTTGATGGCACGGTGGTTGCGTTTGATGGCACAGTGGTTGGGTTTGATGGCACCGTGGCTGCGTTTGATGGCACACTGGATGCGTTTGATGGCACCGTGGCTGCGTTTGATGGCACAGTGGTTGCGTTTGATGGCATGGCACAGTGGTTGCGTTTGATGGCATGGCACAGTGGCTGCGTTTGATGGCACAGTGGTTGCGTTTGATGGCACAGTGGCTGCGTTTGATGGCACAGTGGTTGGGTTTGATGGCACAGTGGTTGGGTTTGATAGCACGGTGGTTGCGTTTGATGGCACAGTGGTTGGGTTTGATGGCACGGTGGTTGCGTTTGATGGCACAGTGGTTGGGTTTGATGGCACAGTGGTTGCGTTTGATGGCACAGTGGTTGGGTTTGAGGGCACGGTGGTTGCGTTTGATGGCACAGTGGTTGGGTTTGATGGCACAGTGGTTGGGTTTGATGGCACGGTGGTTGCGTTTTGATGGCACAGTGGTTGGGTTTGATGGCACAGTGGTTGGGTTTGATAGCACGGTGGTTGCGTTTTGATGGCACAGTGGTTGGGTTTGATGGCACAGTGGTTGGGTTTGATAGCACGGTGGTTGCGTTTGATGGCACAGTGGTTGGGTTTGATGGCACGGTGGTTGCGTTTGATGGCACAGTGGTTGGGTTTGATGGCACGGTGGTTGCGTTTAATGGCATGGTGGTTGCGTTTGATGGCACGGTGGTTGCGTTTGATGGCACGGTGGTTGCGTTTGATGGCACGGTGGTTGGGTTTGATGGCACCGTGGCTGCGTTTGATGGCACGGTGGTTGCGTTTGATGGCACAGTGGTTGGGTTTGATGGCACCGTTGCTGCGTTTGATGGCACAGTGGATGTGTTTGATGGCACAGTGGTTGCGTTTGATGGCATGGCACAGTGGTTGCGTTTGATGGCATGGCACAGTGGCTGCGTTTGATGGCATGGCACAGTGGCTGCGTTTGATGGCACAGTGGTTGCGTTTGATGGCACAGTGACTGCGTTTGATGGCACAGTGGTTGGGTTTGATGGCACATTGGTTGGGTTTGATGGCACGGTGGTTGCGTTTGATGCAACATTGGTTGGGTTTGATGGCACGGTGGTTGCGTTTGATGGCACAGTGGTTGGGTTTGATGGCACAGTGGTTGCGTTTGATGGCACAGTGGTTGGGTTTGATGGCACGGTGGTTGCGTTTGATGGCACAGTGGTTGGGTTTGATGGCACAGTGGTTGGGTTTGATGGCACGGTGGTTGCGTTTTGATGGCACAGTGGTTGGGTTTGATGGCACAGTGGTTGGGTTTGATAGCACGGTGGTTGCGTTTGATGGCACAGTGGTTGGGTTTGATGGCACGGTGGTTGCGTTTGATGGCACAGTGGTTGGGTTTGATGGCACGGTGGTTGCGTTTAATGGCATGGTGGTTGGGTTTGATGGCACGGTGGTTGCGTTTGATGGCACGGTGGTTGCGTTTGATGGCACGGTGGTTGCGTTTGATGGCACGGTGGTTGGGTTTGATGGCACGGTGGTTGCGTTTGATGGCACAGTGGTTGGGTTTGATGGCACCGTTGCTGCGTTTGATGGCACAGTGGATGTGTTTGATGGCACAGTGGTTGCGTTTGATGGCATGGCACAGTGGGTGCGTTTGATGGCACAGTGGCTGCGTTTGATGGCACAGTGGATGCGTTTGATGGCATGGCACAGTGGGTGCGTTTGATGGCACAGTGGCTGCGTTTGATGGCACAGTGGCTGCGTTTGATGGCACAGTGGTTGGGTTTGATGGCACGGTGGTTGCGTTTGATGGCACAGTGGTTGCGCTTGATGGCACGGTGGTTGCGTTTGATGGCACGGTGGTTGGGTTTGATGGCACGGTGGTTGCGTTTGATGGCACGGTGGTTGCGTTTGATGGCACGGTGGTTGGGTTTGATGGCACCGTGGCTGCGTTTGATGGCACGGTGGTTGCGTTTGATGGCACAGTGGTTGGGTTTGATGGCACCGTGGCTGCGTTTGATGGCACAGTGGATGCGTTTGATGGCACCGTGGCTGCGTTTGATGGCACAGTGGTTGCGTTTGATGGCATGGCACAGTGGTTGCGTTTGATGGCATGGCACAGTGGCTGCGTTTGATGGCACAGTGGTTGCGTTTGATGGCACAGTGGCTGCGTTTGATGGCACAGTGGTTGGGTTTGATGGCACAGTGGTTGGGTTTGATAGCACGGTGGTTGCGTTTGATGGCACAGTGGTTGGGTTTGATGGCACGGTGGTTGGGTTTAATGGCACAGTGGTTGCGTTTGATGGCACAGTGGTTGGGTTTGATGGCACGGTGGTTGCGTTTGATGGCACAGTGGTTGGGTTTGATGGCACAGTGGTTGGGTTTGATGGCACGGTGGTTGCGTTTTGATGGCACAGTGGTTGGGTTTGATGGCACAGTGGTTGGGTTTGATAGCACGGTGGTTGCGTTTGATGGCACAGTGGTTGGGTTTGATGGCACGGTGGTTGCGTTTGATGGCACGGTGGTTGGGTTTGATGGCACGGTGGTTGCGTTTAATGGCATGGTGGTTGCGTTTGATGGCACGGTGGTTGCGTTTGATGGCACGGTGGTTGCGTTTGATGGCACGGTGGTTGGGTTTGATGGCACCGTGGCTGCGTTTGATGGCACGGTGGTTGTATTTGATGGCACAGTGGTTGGGTTTGATGGCACCGTTGCTGCGTTTGATGGCACAGTGGATGTGTTTGATGGCACAGTGGTTGCGTTTGATGGCATGGCACAGTGGTTGCGTTTGATGGCATGGCACAGTGGCTGCGTTTGATGGCATGGCACAGTGGCTGCGTTTGATGGCACAGTGGTTGCGTTTGATGGCACAGTGGCTGCGTTTGATGGCACAGTGGTTGGGTTTGATGGCACAGTGGTTGGGTTTGATAGCACGGTGGTTGCGTTTGATGGCACGGTGGTTGGGTTTGATGGCACGGTGGTTGGGTTTGATGGCACAGTGGTTGCGTTTGATGGCACAGTGGTTGGGTTTGATGGCACGGTGGTTGCGTTTGATGGCACAGTGGTTGGGTTTGATGGCACAGTGGTTGGGTTTGATGGCACGGTGGTTGCGTTTTGATGGCACAGTGGTTGGGTTTGATGGCACAGTGGTTGGGTTTGATAGCACGGTGGTTGCGTTTGATGGCACAGTGGTTGGGTTTGATGGCACGGTGGTTGCGTTTGATGGCACGGTGGTTGGGTTTGATGGCACGGTGGTTGCGTTTAATGGCATGGTGGTTGCGTTTGATGGCACGGTGGTTGCGTTTGATGGCACGGTGGTTGCGTTTGATGGCACGGTGGTTGGGTTTGATGGCACCGTGGCTGCGTTTGATGGCACGGTGGTTGCGTTTGATGGCACAGTGGTTGGGTTTGATGGCACCGTTGCTGCGTTTGATGGCACAGTGGATGTGTTTGATGGCACAGTGGTTGCGTTTGATGGCATGGCACAGTGGCTGCGTTTGATGGCACAGTGGTTGGGTTTGATGGCACATTGGTTGGGTTTGATGGCACGGTGGTTGCGTTTGATGCAACATTGGTTGGGTTTGATGGCACGGTGGTTGCGTTTGATGGCACAGTGGTTGGGTTTGATGGCACAGTGGTTGCGTTTGATGGCACAGTGGTTGGGTTTGATGGCACCGTGGCTGCGTTTGATGGCACGGTGGTTGCGTTTGATGGCACAGTGGATGCGTTTGATGGCACAGTGGTTGCGTTTGATGGCATGGCACAGTGGCTGCGTTTGATGGCATGGCACAGTGGCTGCGTTTGATTGCATGGCACAGTGGTTGCGTTTGATGGCACAGTGGATGCGTTTGGTGGCACAGTGGCTGCGTTTGATGGCACGGTGGTTGCGTTTGATGGCACGGTGGTTGCGTTTGATGGCACGGTGGTTGCGTTTGATGGCACGGTGGTTGGGTTTGATGGCACCGTGGCTGCGTTTGATGGCACGGTGGTTGCGTTTGATGGCACGGTGGTTGCGTTTAATGGCATAGTGGTTGCGTTTGATGGCACGGTGGTTGCGTTTGATGGCACGGTGGTTGCGTTTGATGGCACGGTGGTTGGGTTTGATGGCACCGTGGCTGCGTTTGATGGCACGGTGGTTGCGTTTGATGGCACAGTGGTTGGGTTTGATGGCACCGTTGCTGCGTTTGATGGCACAGTGGATGTGTTTGATGGCACAGTGGTTGCGTTTGATGGCATGGCACAGTGGCTGCGTTTGATGGCACAGTGGTTGGGTTTGATGGCACATTGGTTGGGTTTGATGGCACGGTGGTTGCGTTTGATGCAACATTGGTTGGGTTTGATGGCACGGTGGTTGCGTTTGATGGCACAGTGGTTGGGTTTGATGGCACAGTGGTTGCGTTTGATGGCACAGTGGTTGGGTTTGATGGCACGGTGGTTGGGTTTGATGGCACAGTGGTTGGGTTTGATGGCACGGTGGTTGCGTTTTGATGGCACAGTGGTTGGGTTTGATGGCACAGTGGTTGGGTTTGATAGCACGGTGGTTGCGTTTGATGGCACAGTGGTTGGGTTTGATGGCACGGTGGTTGCGTTTGATGGCACAGTGGTTGGGTTTGATGGCACGGTGGTTGCGTTTGATGGCATGGTGGTTGCGTTTGATGGCACGGTGGTTGCGTTTGATGGCACGGTGGTTGCGTTTGATGGCACAGTGGTTGGGTTTGATGGCACCGTGGCTGCGTTTGATGGCACGGTGGTTGCGTTTAAAGGCACAGTGGATGCGTTTGATGGCACAGTGGTTGCGTTTGATGGCATGGCACAGTGGTTGCGTTTGATGGCATGGCACAGTGGCTGCGTTTGATGGCATGGCACAGTGGCTGCGTTTGATTGCATGGCACAGTGGTTGCGTTTGATGGCACAGTGGATGCGTTTGGTGGCACAGTGGCTGCGTTTGATGGCACGGTGGTTGCGTTTGATGGCACGGTGGTTGCATTTGATGGCACGGTGGTTGCGTTTGATGGCACGGTGGTTGCGTTTGATGGCACAGTGGCTGCGTTTGATGGGCACAATGAGGCTGCAATTGTTTTTTGTTTTTTTTCGTTTGCGTCCCCCAAAAATGTTGACCACCAGCTGCCACTACCATTGGTTATTAAATTTAAAAGAGCGAACAGAAGTCCTGGATGGCTTAACTCCAGTGGCAGTGCGTCCATAAAGGGTGCACGGGCGCCGCCCCCTTTCTCTCCTGCTACCTGTCTATCGTGCTTTGCCGCCGCTGCCGCCCCCTATTCAGGTGTCTATTTTTGGGCGCCGGGCACCTGAATTACAGCGGCGGGGTATTTTTTGGAAGTGCCTGATTGGAGGCGTCCAAAAAGGTGAACAGCGGGCGCCATGCTGGGCTCTCGCTGTTCACTCAGCATTGTGTTAGGAAAGTGAATGAATACTCAACCGCCTCTTAGCCAATCAGGTGCTCAGGTCTGTTACCTGCCAACTGATTGGCTGAAACAGCAGGCGCAGTGATTGGACACCTGCAAGGTGTCCAATCATAGCAGAGGACGGGAAGAGAAGGCGGGAGAAGACCTCGAGGAGCGTCAATTGATGGGCACACTGGCAGCAATTGATGGGCACAGTGGCAGCAATTGATGGGCGCAGTCGCGGCAAATGATGGGCACAGTGAAAGCAATTGATGGGCGCAGTCGCGGCAAATGATGGGCACAGTGAAAGCAATTGATTGGCGCAGTAGCGACAAATGATGGGCACAGTGAAAGCAATTGATTGGCACATTGGTTGGGTTTGATGGCACGGTGGTTGCGTTTGATGGCACAGTGGTTGGGTTTGATGGCACAGTGGTTGCGTTTGATGGCACAGTGGTTGGGTTTGATGGCACAGTGGTTGGGTTTGATGGCACAGTGGTTGGGTTTGATGGCACAGTGGTTGGGTTTGATAGCACGGTGGTTGCGTTTGATGGCACAGTGGTTGGGTTTGATGGCACGGTGGTTGCGTTTGATGGCACGGTGGTTGGGTTTGATGGCACGGTGGTTGCGTTTAATGGCACGGTGGTTGCGTTTGATGGCACGGTGGTTGCGTTTGATGGCACGGTGGTTGCGTTTGATGGCACGGTGGTTGGGTTTGATGGCACCGTGGCTGCGTTTGATGGCACGGTGGTTGCGTTTGATGGCACGGTGGTTGCGTTTAATGGCATGGTGGTTGCGTTTGATGGCACGGTGGTTGCGTTTGATGGCATGGCACAGTGGTTGCGTTTGATGGCATGGCACAGTGGCTGCGTTTGATGGCATGGCACAGTGGCTGCGTTTGATTGCATGGCACAGTGGTTGCGTTTGATGGCACAGTGGATGCGTTTGGTGGCACAGTGGCTGCGTTTGATGGCACGGTGGTTGCGTTTGATGGCACGGTGGTTGCATTTGATGGCACGGTGGCTGCGTTTGATGGCACAGTGGTTGCGTTTGATGGCACAGTGGCTGCGTTTGATGGGCACAGTGGCTGCGTTTGATGGCACAGTGGTTGCGTTTGATGGCACAGTGTCTGTGTTTGATGGCACAGTGGCTACGTTTGATGGCACAGTGGATGCGTTTGATGGCACAGTGGTTGCGTTTGATGGCACGGTGGTTGCGTTTGATGGCACAGTGGCTGCGTTTGATGGGCACAATGAGGCTGCAATTGTTTTTTGTTTTTTTTCGTTTGCGTCCCCCAAAAATGTTGACCACCAGCTGCCACTACCATTGGTTATTAAATTTAAAAGAGCGAACAGAAGTCCTGGATGGCTTAACTCCAGTGGCAGTGCGTCCATAAAGGGTGCACGGGCGCCGCCCCCTTTCTCTCCTGCTACCTGTCTATCGTGCTTTGCCGCCGCTGCCGCCCCCTATTCAGGTGTCTATTTTTGGGCGCCGGGCACCTGAATTACAGCGGCGGGGTATTTTTTGGCCTGATTGGAGGCGTCCAAAAAGGTGAACAGCGGGCGCCATGCTGGGCTCTCGCTGTTCACTCAGCATTGTGTTAGGAAAGTGAATGAATACTCAACCGCCTCTTAGCCAATCAGGTGCTCAGGTCTGTTACCTGCCAACTGATTGGCTGAAACAGCAGGCGCAGTGATTGGACACCTGCAAGGTGTCCAATCATAGCAGAGGACGGGAAGAGAAGGCGGGAGAAGACCTCGAGGAGCGTCAATTGATGGGCACACTGGCAGCAATTGATGGGCACAGTGGCAGCAATTGATGGGCGGAGTCGCGGCAAATGATGGGCACAGTGAAAGCAATTGATGGGCGCAGTCGCGGCAAATGATGGGCACAGTGAAAGCAATTGATTGGCGCAGTAGCGACAAATGATGGGCACAGTGAAAGCAATTGATTGGCACATTGGTTGGGTTTGATGGCACGGTGGTTGCGTTTGATGCAACATTGGTTGGGTTTGATGGCACGGTGGTTGCGTTTGATGGCACAGTGGTTGGGTTTGATGGCACAGTGGTTGCGTTTGATGGCACAGTGGTTGGGTTTGATGGCACAGTGGTTGGGTTTGATGGCACAGTGGTTGGGTTTGATGGCACGGTGGTTGCGTTTTGATGGCACAGTGGTTGGGTTTGATGGCACAGTGGTTGGGTTTGATAGCACGGTGGTTGCGTTTGATGGCACGGTGGTTGGGTTTGATGGCACGGTGGTTGCGTTTAATGGCACGGTGGTTGCGTTTGATGGCACGGTGGTTGCGTTTGATGGCACGGTGGTTGCGTTTGATGGCACGGTGGTTGGGTTTGATGGCACCGTGGCTGCGTTTGATGGCACGGTGGTTGCGTTTGATGGCACGGTGGTTGCGTTTAATGGCATGGTGGTTGCGTTTGATGGCACGGTGGTTGCGTTTGATGGCACGGTGGTTGCGTTTAATGGCATGGTGGTTGCGTTTGATGGCACGGTGGTTGCGTTTGATGGCACGGTGGTTGCGTTTGATGGCACGGTGGTTGCGTTTGATGGCACGGTGGTTGCGTTTGATGGCACAGTGGTTGGGTTTGATGGCACGGTGGTTGGGTTTGATGGCACCGTGGCTGCGTTTGATGGCACGGTGGTTGCGTTTGATGGCACAGTGGTTGGGTTTGATGGCACCGTTGCTGCGTTTGATGGCACAGTGGATGTGTTTGATGGCACAGTGGTTGCGTTTGATGGCATGGCACAGTGGCTGCGTTTGATGGCACAGTGGTTGGGTTTGATGGCACATTGGTTGGGTTTGATGGCACGGTGGTTGCGTTTGATGCAACATTGGTTGGGTTTGATGGCACGGTGGTTGCGTTTGATGGCACAGTGGTTGGGTTTGATGGCACAGTGGTTGCGTTTGATGGCACAGTGGTTGGGTTTGATGGCACGTGGTTGGGTTTGATGGCACAGTGGTTGGGTTTGATGGCACGGTGGTTGCGTTTTGATGGCACAGTGGTTGGGTTTGATGGCACAGTGGTTGGGTTTGATAGCACGGTGGTTGCGTTTGATGGCACAGTGGTTGGGTTTGATGGCACGGTGGTTGTGTTTGATGGCACAGTGGTTGGGTTTGATGGCACAGTGGTTGCGTTTGATGGCATGGCACAGTGGTTGCGTTTGATGGCATGGCACAGTGGCTGCGTTTGATGGCATGGCACAGTGGCTGCGTTTGATTGCATGGCACAGTGGTTGCGTTTGATGGCACAGTGGATGCGTTTGGTGGCACAGTGGCTGCGTTTGATGGCACAGTGGTTGCGTTTTATGGCACGGTGGTTGCGTTTGATGGCACGGTGGTTGCGTTTGATGGCACAGTGGCTGCGTTTGATGGGCACAATGAGGCTGCAATTGTTTTTTTTTTTTTTTTTTCGTTTGCGTCCCCCAAAAATGTTGACCACCAGCTGCCACTTCCATTGGTTATTAAATTTAAAAGAGCGAACAGAAGTCCTGGATGGTTTAACTCCAGTGGCAGTGCGTCCATAAAGGGTGCACGGGCGCCGCCCCCTTTCTCTCCTGCTACCTGTCTATCGTGCTTTGCCGCCGCTGCCGCCCCCTATTCAGGTGTCTATTTTTGGGCGCCGGGCACCTGAATTACAGCGGCGGGGTATTTTTTGGAAGTGCCTGATTGGAGGCGTCCAAAAAGGTGAACAGCGGGCGCCATGCTGGGCTCTCGCTGTTCACTCAGCATTGTGTTAGGAAAGTGAATGAATACTCAACCGCCTCTTAGCCAATCAGGTGCTCAGGTCTGTTACCTGCCAACTGATTGGCTGAAACAGCAGGCGCAGTGATTGGACACCTGCAAGGTGTCCAATCATAGCAGAGGACGGGAAGAGAAGGCGGGAGAAGACCTCGAGGAGCGTCAATTGATGGGCACACTGGCAGCAATTGATGGGCGCAGTCGCGGCAAATGATGGGCACAGTGAAAGCAATTGATGGGCGCAGTGGCGGCAAATGATGGGCACAGTGAAAGCAATTGATTGGCGCAGTAGCGACAAATGATGGGCACAGTGAAAGCAATTGATTGGCGCAGTAGCGGCAAATGATGGGCACAGTGAAAGCAATTGATGGGCGCAGTAGCGGAAATTGATGGGCGCAGTAGCGGCAATTCATGGGCACGCTGGCAGCAATTGATGGGCGCAGTAGCGGCAATTGATGGGCGCAGTAGCGGCAATTCATGGGCACGCTGGCAGCAATTGATGGGCGCAGTAGCGGCAATTGATGGGCACAGTAGCGGCAAATGATGGGCACAGTGAAGCAATTGATGGGCACAGTGAAAGCAATTGATGGGCACAGTGAAAGCAATTGATTGGCGCAGTAGCGGCAAATGATGGGCACAGTGAAAGCAATTGATGGGCGCAGTAGCGGAAATTGATGGGCGCAGTAGCGGCAATTCATGGGCACGCTGGCAATTGATGGGCGCAGTAGCGGCAATTGATGGGCACAGTAGCGGCAAATGATGGGCACAGTGAAGCAATTGATGGGCACAGTAGCGGCAATTGATGGGTACACTGGTAGCAATTGATAAGCGCAGTAGCGGCAATTGATGGGCACTCTGGCAGCAATTGATAGGCACAGTGGCAGCAATTGATAGGCACAGTGGCAGCAATTGATGGGCGCAGTCGCGGCAAATGATGGGCACAGTGAAAGCAATTGATTGGCGCAGTAGCGGCAAATGATGGGCACAGTGAAAGCAATTGATGGGCACAGTGGCAGCAATTGATGGGCACAGTAGCGGCAATTGATGAACACACTGGCAGCAATTGATGGGCGCAGTAGCGGCAATTGATGGGCACGCCGGCAACAATTGATGGGCGCAGTGGCAGCAATTGATGGGCACACTGGCGGCAATTGATGGGGGGGGATCTAGTAGATGTAGAAGCTCTGTCCCATCCCCCTCCTGATATATTCTGCAGATTATCCCATCACCGACCTCTCTAGAGATCTGCAGAACATCGCTCCCTCCCCTCCCCCCCTGATATATTCTGCAGAACATCGCTCTGTTTAATCTACTGCTGAACTTTTTTGAAATGTAGCACCACTGCCCCCTAGTGGTCATTATACAGATTTACACCCCACCCCCTTTCCATCTCACTCTCTTCCTCTTTCTATTTCCTTCTTTGTATTTATTTTTTTCGTCTCTCAGATTTCGGGAAGCTCTATGATGATTGGTCAAAATACCATTTCATATTTCTCCACACGTTCTATGCTAATATCTGCAGTCTCTGACCAGCTCCTGTAGTAAGTCGGCAGTTTTTCTACAGGAGATGGTCAGAGACTGCAGACATGGTACAGGAGACGGTCAGAGACTGCAGACATAGTACAGGAGATGATCAGAGACTGCAGACATGATACAGGAGATGGTCAGAGACTGCAGACATAGTACAGGAGATGGTCAGAGACTGCAGACATAGTACAGGAGATGGTCAGAGACTGCAGACATGGTACAGGAGACGGTCAGAGACTGCAGACATGATACAGGAGATGATCAGAGACTGCAGACATGATACAGGAGATGGTCAGAGACTGCAGACATAGTACAGGAGATGGTCAGAGACTGCAGACATAGTACAGGAGATGGTCAGAGACTGCAGACATAGTACAGGAGATGGTCAGAGACTGCAGACATAGTACAGGAGATGGTCAGAGACTGCAGACATAGTACAGGAGATGGTCAGAGACTGCAGACATAGTACAGGAGATGGTCAGAGACTGCAGACATAGTACAGGAGATGGTCAGAGACTGCAGACATGGTACAGGAGACGATCAGAGACTGCAGACATAGTACAGGAGATGGTCAGAGACTGCAGACATAGTACAGGAGATGGTCAGAGACTGCAGACATAGTACAGGAGATGGTCAGAGACTGCAGACATAGTACAGGAGATGGTCAGAGACTGCAGACATGATACAGGAGATGATCAGAGACTGCAGACATGGTACAGGAGACGGCCAGAGACTGCAGACATGGTACAGGAGACGATCAGAGACTGCAGACATAGTACAGGAGATGGTCAGAGACTGCAGACATGGTACAGGAGATGGTCAGAGACTGCAGACATAGTACAGGAGATGGTACAGGAGACGGCCAGAGACTGCAGACATGGTACAGGAGACGATCAGAGACTGCAGACATAGTACAGGAGACGGTCAGAGACTGCAGACATAGTACAGGAGATGGTCAGAGACTGCAGACATAGTACAGGAGATGGTTAGAGACAGGAGATGGTTAGAGAGATGCAGACATACTACAGGAGATGGTTAGAGACTGCAGACATAGTACAGGAGATGGTCAGAGACTGCAGACATAGTACAGGAGATGGTCAGAGACTGCAGACATAGTACAGGAGACGGTCAGAGACTGCAGACAGTACAGGAGATGGTCAGAGACTGCAGACATATTACAGGAGATGGTCAGAGACTGCAGACAGTACAGGAGATGGTCAGAGACTGCAGACATAGTACAGGAGATGGTCAGAGACTGCAGACATAGTACAGGAGACGGTCAGAGACTGCAGACATAGTACAGTAGATGGTCAGAGACTGCAGACAGTACAGGAGATGGTCAGAGACTGCAGACATATTACAGGAGATGGTCAGAGACTGCAGACAGTACAGGAGATGGTCAGAGACTGCAGACATAGTACAGGAGATGGTAAGAGACTGCAGACAGTACAGGAGATGGTCAGAGACTGCAGACATAGTACAGGAGATGGTGAGAGCCTGCAGACATAGTACAGGAGATGGTGAGAGCCTGCAGACATAGTACAGGAGATGGTGAGAGCCTGCAGACATGGTACGGGAGACTGTCAGAGCCCAGTCCATCTTCTGGGACTTGTTGTTCCTTGTGCTTATTAGGCTGGAGTCCCTTGTGCAGCTTTATTAGTCGTAGAATGACATGAACAGGCCGGGGAGCCATGTTTACCTCACATGACACATGTTGATATCACAAAGCGACCCCCGACCATTTTTACTTCCAGGCAGAGACAGTAAAAATTGCTTTTCCTTTTTTACATTTGAATTCGCTCCACTCATTTCCTTTATGGGGGTCACAGGGACAGGAAGTGAGTGGAAATCTCCTCAGTGCTGTCACTGATAGAAATATAAACTGGATAAAAATGTTTTCTCTTCCACATTCCATCTGAAACTGAAGGAACACAAGGCCTGGCGATATTCCAGGTGGAGAAATGACTCCATTCACCTCAGAGGCGAGCAGCGTGCTGTGTGGTGACCTTCCCCTGGCACAGACTGCATTTTATTTTTACACCGTATTAATAACATGACTTCCCTTCATAAAGTTTTCAAACATTAACAGTTTTGGGGTGGATTGGTGGGTGTTTTTGGCTGTTTTCTGATGGTATGTGCCAGGCTGCCCACATCCAAGATGGCGGCGGCGCCATGTTAGCAGCTGGCGGTGAAGCAGGGCACGCCCTTTCCCAGCACAACATGACGCCGCCCGCAGTAAAGATGGCGCCCGGGCCTTCATTGTTTCCAATAGGGGAGTTTGGGGGGGGGGATACGGCAAGCGGGGAGGGCCAATCCCGGGGATCGCTCCGCCTCTTCCAGCGGCTCCACCCCGGCCCGGTGCCCGGATGTTCCCGTCTATAGAGAAGCTGACGGATCCATGATGGCGGCTCCGGCCTGAGAACTGTACGGGGTGTGGAGGCAAACCGACTGACCGACCGAGAGAGAGAGCGAGACCGACCCACCCCCTCCCCGGGGGTAAGAGAGGCACACCCCATCCCCCCACCCCTTCCTGAGAACAACTGTCCCCCCCCTTTTCTGTATTACCCCCCTATAAATACCCCTCCCCCAATAGATACCCCCTATATACACCCTCCCCCATGCATACCCCCTCCTGTATTACTGGCCCCCCTATAGATACCCCTCCCCCATAATCGCCCCTCCATGGATACCCCCCCCCACCCATACATACCCCCTCCTGCAGAACTGCCCCCCTATATATACATTCTTCTCCCCCCACAACGGCCCCCCTTCTGTATTACATACCCCCCTCCCCCCATAACTGCCCCTCCATGGTTACCCCCCCTTTTGATATAATCGCCCCCCTATACATACCCTCTTCTGTATTACTGCCCCCCAAACATAACCCCTCTGGCAGCACTGCCCCTATACATACCCCCACATAACTGCCCCTCCATGGATACCCCCCTCCCCCATCACTGCCCCCCTAAACATACCCCCCCCCCCATAACTGCCCCTCCATGGATACCCCCTAACCCCATACATACCCCCCTCCTGCAGAACTGCCCCCATAACTTCTCACCAATATATACCCCCTCATAACTGCCCCTATACATTACATACCCCTCCCTCATGACTGCCCCTCCATTGATACCCTCCTTCCCCCATACATACCCCCCTCTTGCAGAACTGCTCCCCTATACATACCCCTCTCCCCCATTGCTGCCCCTCCATGCATACTCCCCATGACTGCCCCTCAATACATGCCCCCATAACTGCCCCTCAATGCATTCCCTTGTTCCTCATAACTGCCCCCTATACAAACTTCCCCTCCATATATTACCCCCCCCCCTATTCATACCCTCCTCCCCCCATAACTGACCTACCTCCCCCTATTCATACCCTACCTCCCCTGTAACTGCCCTACCTCCCCCGTAACTTCCCTACCACCCCCTATTCATACCCTACCTCCCCCGTAACTACCCTACCTCCCCCGTAACTGCCCCACCTCCCCCCTATTCATACCCCCCTCCTCCGTAAACTGCCCTACCTCCCCCTATTCATACCCTACCTCCCCCTTCATACCCTACCTCCCCCGTAACTGCCCTACCTCCCCCTATTCATACCCCTATTCATACCCCCCTCCCCCGTAACTGCCCTACCTCCCCCTATTCATACCCCCCTCCCCCGTAACTGCCCTACCTCTCCCCTATTCATTCCCCCCCCCCCCCGTAACTGCCCTACCTCCCCCTATTCATACCCCCCTCCCCCGTAACTGCCCTACCTCCCCCTATTCATACCCCCCTCCCCCGTAACTGCCCTACCTCCCCTATTCATACCCCCCTCCCCGTAACTGCCCTACCTCCCCCTATTCATACCCCCCTCCCCCGTAACTGCCCTACCTCCCCCCTATTCATACCCCCCTCCCCCGTAACTGCCCTACCTCCCCCCTATTCATACCCCCCTCCCCCGTAACTGCCCTACCTCCCCCCTATTCATACCCTCCTCCCCCGTAACTGCCCTACCTCCCCGTAATTGCCCTTCCATAAATACCCCCCTATAACTGCCCCTCAATGCATTCCCTTGTTCCTCATAACTGCCCCCTATACAAACTTCCCCTATTCATACCCTCCTCCCCCGTAACTGCCCTACCTCCCCCATAACTGCCCCTCAATGCATTCCCTTGTTCCTCATAACTGCCCCCTATACAAACTTCCCCTATTCATACCCTCCTCCCCCGTAACTGCCCTACCTCCCCCATAACTGCCCCTCAATGCATTCCCTTGTTCCTCATAACTGCCCCCTATACAAACTTCCCCTCCATATATTACCCCCCCCCTATTCATACCCTCCTTCCCCCGCAACTGCCCTTCCATAAATACCCCCCCCCCCCCATAACTGCCCCTCAATGCATTCCCTTGTTCCTCATAACTGCCCCCTATACAAACTTCCCCTATTCATACCCTCCTTCCCCCGCAACTGCCCTGCCTTAATACATACTTCCCCCCTCCCCCATAACTTCCCCCCTCCCCCATAACTTCCCCCCTCCCTCCATACCTCATCCTCCTGTAGTTACCCCCACCCTGCCCTTCTCTTACCACCCCTCCATTGCCCCCCCCCCCTCTTACTCTTGCTGTACTTCGAGTCTTGGGCTGTGGGTGGCGGCTCATGAAATCTCATAAATGAGCCAATCGCTGACTAGGAGGGGGGTGTGGCCGTCAGGACTTCACTGGCTGCATGCTTGTCCCTGGGAATAAGCCGCTGATGGGAGGATCATAAACCAACCGGGAAGGGTAGATGATGGGGGGGGGGGGGGCAATTCTCGGTCTACAAAGTGAAGGGTTGCAGCCTCTGCCTTCTATGTGCACATTGGAGAGACGTCCCCCCTCACTTCCTGTCCTGGTGACCACACAGGAAGTGAGGGGAACATCCAGCAGGGGGGCGCACCGATAAACCCCCAAGAGGCTCTAACCCAGGGGTAGGTAATATTAGGCACCCATGCCAGGGTGGGCAGGCGTCATTACCGGAAGAAACCTGCCCACCCTTTTCCATGTCGTCCTCCTAGTGCCCTTCAGGCTGTCGGGTACCATAGAGTGCCGGAACTCCGCCCTACAGAGGCGGGGCTGTGAGGTGAAGTCACTCCCCTCCCAGTGCACCCCAGGCCTGGGGGAGGGGCATCACAGAGGAGGTTATTATTGTTGTCGCACCAGTGATGGGAATTGTTATTGATGTCGCACCAGTGCTGGGGGTTGTTATTGTTGTCGCACCAGTGCTGGGGGTTATTATTATTGTCGCACCAGTGCTGGGGGCTGTTATTGTTGTCGCACCAGTGCTGGGGGCTGTTATTGTTGTCGCACCAGTGCTGGGGGCTGTTATTGTTGTCGCACCAGTGCTGGGGGCTGTTATTGTTGTCGCACCAGTGCTGGGGGCTGTTATTGTTGTCGCACCAGTGCTGGGGGCTGTTATTGTTGTCGCACCAGTGCTGGGGGCTGTTATTGTTGTCGCACCAGTGCTGGGGGCTGTTATTGTTGTCGCACCAGTGCTGGGGGCTGTTATTGTTGTCGCACCAGTGCTGGGGGCTGTTATTGTTGTCGCACCAGTGCTGGGGGCTGTTATTGTTGTCGCACCAGTGCTGGGGGCTGTTATTGTTGTCGCACCAGTGCTGGGGGCTGTTATTGTTGTCGCACCAGTGCTGGGGGCTGTTATTGTTGTCGCACCAGTGCTGGGGGCTGTTATTGTTGTCGCACCAGTGCTGGGGGCTGTTATTGTTGTCGCACCAGTGCTGGGGGCTGTTATTGTTGTCGCACCAGTGCTGGGGGCTGTTATTGTTGTCGCACCAGTGCTGGGGGCTGTTATTGTTGTCGCACCAGTGCTGGGGGCTGTTATTGTTGTCGCACCAGTGCTGGGGGCTGTTTATTGTTGTCGCACCAGTGCTGGGGGCTGTTTTTGTTGTCGCACCAGTGCTGGGGGCTGTTTTTGTTGTCGCACCAGTGCTGGGGGCTGTTTTTGTTGTCGCACAAGTGCTGGGGGCTGTTATTGTTGTCGCACCAGTGCTGGGGGTTGTTATTGTTGTCGCACCAGCGCTTTGGGCTGTTGTTGTCGCACCAGCGCTGGGGGCTGTTATTGTTGTCGCACCAGCGCTGGGGGTTGTTATTGTTGTCGCACCAGCGCTGGGGGTTGTTATTGTTGTCGCACCAGCGCTGGGGGTTGTTATTGTTGTCGCACCAGCGCTGGGGGTTGTTATTGTTGTCGCACCAGTGCTTGGGGGTTGTTATTGTTGTCGCACCAGCGCTGGGGGCTGTTATTGTTGTCGCACCAGCGCTGGGGGTTGTTATTGTTGTCGCACCAGCGCTGGGGGTTGTTATTGTTGTCGCACCAGCGCTGGGGGTTGTTATTGTTGTCGCACCAGCGCTGGGGGTTGTTATTGTTGTCGCACCAGCGCTGGGGGTTGTTATTGTTGTCGCACCAGCGCTGGGGGTTGTTATTGTTGTCGCACCAGCGCTGGGGGTTGTTATTGTTGTCGCACCAGCGCTGGGGGTTGTTATTGTTGTCGCACCAGCGCTGGGGGTTGTTATTGTTGTCGCACCAGCGCTGGGGGTTGTTATTGTTGTCGCACCAGCGCTGGGGGTTGTTATTGTTGTCGCACCAGCGCTGGGGGTTGTTATTGTTGTCGCACCAGCGCTGGGGGTTGTTATTGTTGTCGCACCAGCGCTGGGGGTTGTTATTGTTGTCGCACCAGCGCTGGGGGTTGTTATTGTTGTCGCACCAGCGCTGGGGGTTGTTATTGTGTTGTCGCACCAGCGCTGGGGGTTGTTATTGTTGTCGCACCAGCGCTGGGGGTTGTTATTGTTGTCGCACCAGCGCTGGGGGTTGTTATTGTTGTCGCACCAGCGCTGGGGGTTGTTATTGTTGTCGCACCAGCGCTGGGGGTTGTTATTGTTGTCGCACTGGGGGTTGTTATTGTTGTCGCACCAGCGCTGGGGGTTGTTATTGTTGTCGCACCAGCGCTGGGGGTTGTTATTGTTGTCGCACCAGCGCTGGGGGTTATTTGTATAATTTTCAGTTTGATCACCGCTGCTCTAGTGGTACCTCTAGCTGCAGTGGACGTGAATATAACACCCCAACTTTTCTGAAAGTGAAGGAATTGGGGAGATCAAAGGGATGGGGGTGCGGGAATTTGGGGGGGTTGGTGGGATGGGGGTGCGGGAATTGGGGAGATCAGCGGGATGGGGGTGCGGGAATTGGGGAGATCAGAGGGATGGGGGTGCGGGAATTGGGGAGATCAGAGGGATGGGGGTGCGGGAATTGGGGGATCAGAGGGATGGGGGTGCGGGAATTGGGGAGATCAGAGGGATGGGGGTGCGGGAATTGGGGAGATGGTGCAGGCATTGGGGTGATCGGAAGGGTGAAGGAATTGGGGTGATCGAAGGGTTATAGGTGCAGGAATTGGGGAGATCAGAGGGATGGGGTGAAGGAATTGGGGTGATGGTGCAGGAAGTGGGGTGATCTGAGGATTATAGGTGCAGGGGAGATCCGAGAGATGGGGGGTGAAGGAATTGGGGTGATCGAAGGGTTGGAGGTGCAGGAATTGGGGAGATCGGAGGGATGGGGTTGCAGGAATTGGGGTGATGGTACATGAAATGGGGTTATTTAGAGGTGCGGGAATTGGGGGTGACTGAAGGGTTATAGTTGCAGGAATTGAGGAGATCGGAGGCATTGGCTGCGGGAATTGGGGTGATCTGTGGTTTATAATTGGGGAGATCAAAGGGATGGGGGTGCAGGAATTTGGGGGGGTTGGTGGGATGGGGGTGCGGGAATTGGGGAGATCAGAGGGATGGGGGTGCGGGAATTGGGGAGATCAGAGGGATGGGGGTGCGGGAATTGGGGAGATCAGAGGGATGGGGGTGCGGGAATTGGGGAGATCAGAGGGATGGGGGTGCGGGAATTGGGGAGATCAGAGGGATGGGGGGGCGGGAATTGGGGAGATCAGCGGGATGGGGGTGCGGGAATTGGGGAGATGGTGCAGGCATTGGGGTGATCGGAAGGGTGAAGGAATTGGGGTGATCGAAGGGTTATAGGTGCAGGAATTGGGAGATCAGAGGGATGGGGTGAAGGAATTGGGGTGATGGTGCAGGAAGTGGGGTGATCTGAGGATTATAGTTGCAGGGGAGATCCGAGAGATGGGGGGTGAAGGAATTGGGGTGATCGAAGGGTTGGAGGTGCAGGAATTGGGGAGATCGGAGGGATGGGGTTGCAGGAATTGGGGTGATGGTACATGAAATGGGGTTATTTAGAGGTGCGGGAATTGGGGGTGACTGAAGGGTTATAGGTGCAGGAATTGGGGAGATCGGAGGCATTGGCTGCAGGAATTGGGGTGATCTGTGGTTTATAGGTGCAGGAATTGGGAAAATCGGAGTGATGGGGGGGTGCAGGAATTGGAGTGATCGAAAGGGTGATGGAGCAGGAATTGGGGTGATCAGAGGGGGTAAAAGAATTGGGGTGATCTGAGGGTTGGCGGCATGGGAATTGGGGTGAAGGTGTAGGAATTGGGGTGACTGAAGGGTTATAGGTGCAGGAATTGGGAAAATTGGAGGGATGGGTGAAAGAATTGGGGTGATCTGAGGGTTGGCGGCGCAGGAATTGTGGCGAAGGTGTAGGAATTGGGGTGATCGAAGGGTTGGAGGTGCTGTAATCGGGGGGTGACTGAAGTGTTATAGGTGCAGGAATTGGGGAGATCGGAGGGATGGGGGTGCAGGAATTGGGGTGTATGTGCGGGAATTGGGGTGATCTGTGCAATATAGGTGCAGGAATTGGGGAAATCGGAGGGGGTGAAGGAATTGGGGTGATCAGAGGGTTGGCAGCTGGGAATTGGGGTGATCGAAGGGTTGGAGGTGCTGGAATCGGGGGTGACTGAAGGGTTATAGGTGCAGGAATTGGGGAGATCGGAGGGATGGGGTGCAGGAATTGGGGTGATCTGTGCAATATAGGTGCAGGAATTGGGGAAATCGGAGGGGGTGAAGGAATTGGGGTGATCAGAGGTTGGCAGCGTGGGAATTGGGGTGAAGGTGTTGGAATTTGGGGTGATCGAAAGGTTGAAGGTGCTGGAATTGGGGAGATCGGAGGGATGGGGGTGCAGGAATTGGGGTGATTTTGGAGGTGTGGGAATTGGGAAGACCGGAGGGTTATAGGTGCGGGAATTTGGGTGGTGCAGAAATTGGGGTGATCTAAGGGTTGGTGGTGCAGGAATTGGGGTGGAGGTGTAGGAATTGGGAAGACTGGAGGGTTGAAGGTGCAGGAATTGGGGAGATCGGAGGGATGGGGGGGTGCAGGAATTGGCGTGATCGAAGGGGTGAAGGTGTAAGAATTGGGGGTGATTGAAGGGTTATAGGTGCAGGAATTGGGGTGATGGTATGGGAATTGGGGTGATCAGAGGGGTGAAGGAAATGGAGGTAAACTGACATTTTTGGGGACACGATTGGTGACTCCGGGTCTGACCACCATCCCCCATCGAAAGCTTTAAAAACAAAAGTTCTCTGGAGTTGGGCGTCGAAGTCTTTTTAGGGTCTCCAGACGAGGGGCTCTAACGCTCCACGTTTGGGTGGGGTGACCTTCCAGAAGCCGCGCTGGACACACACGGGACCCGATAGTTGTGTTCTCGGGAGTCTCGCACGGTCTGCGGTGAAGCGGACTATGAAGACGGAGAGGTCTGTTGGGTAGAAGTCGATGTTCTTCTCCCTCACGGACCCTCAATGACGGTTTCCTGACATTCGGAAGGCTCGTCGTGTCCTCTGGGAAGTGCTGCACAACGCAAACCAGGCGTGGGAATAAAACGACTTCTGGCCGAGGCCTGCATGGCGGATGGACGCTTGGGGAGGAGGGGGGGGTTGTCTGTCTGCTGAGGGGGGAAGACGGATCACATGCATCGTGTGTCATGCTTTGTAGATACTGCCATTAACACCACATTCCGATGAATGCAGGAGCACCCCGTCAACACTATAGTTGATTGGTTCACGAGTCGGAAGCGGTTGGATGGGGTTCTCCATTTTCAAAAGGAGGGTCAATGACAAGTTCTCTTGATGGCTCCTCCACCCCCCCCCCCCCCCATTCTTTGAAGAGCTTCCCCGCTGTTGGAGCTCTCAAAAAAATATCTAGAACTTCCGCGTATGGGAATCATGTGACACAACCAATTGCTAGGGCTGAACACTGTCAGGTTGGGGTGGGGGTGGAAGATCTTTAACCCTGTGTAAGCCTTATGATTGTTCAACACTCCCCCAAAAAATGGAGCCCAAAGGGTCAGTCCAACCAAAGCTATAGGTGGGCTGGGTCACCATTGGCTCTTATTGATGGCTTTGAGACCCTCAATGAGACACTGGCTTTGCCTCAGACGCCAACACTACACTTGATTGGTTTGGTTGGGTTCACTTGAACCTTTGAAGAGCTTCCCTGCAGTTGGAGCTCTCAAAAATATTTAGAACTTGGGGTTTCTTCCTCCCATGACTCAACTAATTGCTAGGGCTCAACACTGCCCCAAAATATGAAACCCCAAAGGGGGCAAACGGTCAGTCCAACCAAAGCTGTAGGTGAAGCTTGGTAGGCTGGGTCAACATTGGTCCTTGTTGATGGCTTGGAGGCCCTCAATGAGATGTTGCTTCAGACACCCTCACCCCACCAACACTACACTTGTTTGGTTGGGTTCACATGAACCTTTTGAAGAGCTTCCCCGCAGTTGGAGCTCTCAAAAATAACTAGAACTTCAAAGTATGGGGTTCCTATGACATTCCTCCCATGACCCAACCAATTGCTAGGCCTGAACACTACCCCAAAATATGGAACTGCAAGGGGGCAAAGGTCAGTCCAACCAAAGCTAAAAGGTGAAGCTTGGTGGGCTGGGTCACCATCGGGCTCTTGAGGGTCCTTAAGACAGCAATGAGATGTTGCTGGCATTGCTTCAGACACCCCCTCCCCCACCAACACTTCAGTTGATTGGTTTGGTTTGATTCACATTAACTTTTGAAGAGCTTCCTCGAAGTTGGAGCACTCAAACATTTCTAGAACTTCCAAGTATAGGGATCATGTAATCGCCTTCCCACGACTCAACCAATTGTTAGGGCTGAACAGAGGTTGGCGAGGGTGGAAGATCTTTAACCTTGTGTAAGCCTTATTGTGATGTGCTGAACGTGCCCCAAAATATTTAACCCCAAGAGGCAAAGGGGAAGTCCAACCAAAGCTATAGGTGAAGCTTGGTAGGCTGGGCCAACATTTGGTCCTTATTGATGGCTTGGAGCCCCTTAATGAGATGTCGCTGGCTTTGCTTTAGACGCCCCCTCCCTCACCCCACCAACAACACACTTGATTGGGTTCACGTGAACCTTTTGAAGAGCTTCCCAGCAGTTGGAACGTTCAAAAATTTGTAGAACTTCCAAAGTATAAGGATCATGTGGCCACCTTCCCATGACGCAAGCAATTTCTAGGGCTGAATGCTGCCCCGAAATATGGAACTCCAAGGGGCAAAGGATCAATCCAACCAAAGACATCGCTGCCATTGCTTCAGACACCCCCTACCTCACCAACACTATAGTTGATTGGTTTGGTTGGGTTCACGTTACACGTTTGAAGAGCTTCTCAAATATATCTAGAACTTCCAAGTATGGGGATTGTGTGACCTACTTCCCACAACACAATTGCTAGGGCTGAATACTGACGGGTAGGTGAAGGGAACAATGTCAGGTAGGGGGAGGTCTGGTTTGGGGACCGCGCTGGATCGGTCACTAGTTGTAGGTAGGTGGCTCTTTGGGTAGTGAGGAAGGAATCCCTTTTATGCGGGTTGAGCCCAGCTGTATTGGACCGTCTTGGAGGGCTTGGTCTTCCACCTCTCTGGTATGACCATGTGGTTGTTTCAGCAAAAAGACCTGAGTGAGAAGGAAGGAGCGCCTGGTGTCTAAAAAAAAAAAGGTGCAACTCTTGATGTAGGGATCAAAAAACGTTTATTGAAAATTTAAACGAACATCGAGCCAACTAATATCGGGGGGGAATGGTTTCTTCTTCAGGGCTGTTACTTATAAGTGGGGGTGGCTCCCAGAGCGATTTCTATATTTCAGTCTTTAGATTTACCTCTCTGGCTTAGCCCAGGTTGGTGGGGCAAACATGTATAAAGGGGGTGAAGGTGTGGGAATTTGGGTGACGTGAGGGCTGAAGTAATTGGGATGAGGTGAGGGGGGAAAGGTTGCCGGAATTGGGGTGATGGATGAAAACCGGAATTGGGGTGAGGGGTGAAGGTGCTGGAATTGGGGTGAGGGGTGAAGGTGCTGGAATTGGGGTGAGGGGTGAAGCTGTGGGAATTGGGTTAATGTGAGGGGTGAAGGTCCCGAAATTGGGGTGATGGATGAAGCCCAGAATTAGGGTGACGTGAAGGTGCGGGAATTGGGTTGATGTGAGGGGTTAAGGTCCCGAAATTGGGGTGATGGATGAAGCCCGGAATTAAGGTGACTTGAGGGGGTGAAGGTGCGGGAATTGGGGTGAAGGTGTGGGAATTGGGGTGAGGGGTGAAGTTGTGGGAATTGGGTTGATGTGAGAGGTTAAGGTCTCGAAATTGGGGTGATGGATGAAGCCTGGAATTGGGGTGACGTGAGGGGTGAAGGTGTTGAAATTTGGAGAGATGGATGAAGGTGCGGGATTGGAGTGATGGATGAAGCCTGAAATTGTGAGAGGTGAAGGTGCGGGAATTGGGGTGAAGGTGCCGGTATTGGGGTGAGAAGGGAAGGTGTGGGAATTGGGTTGATGTGAGGCGTGAAGGTGCCTAAATAGGGGTGATGGATGAAGCCTGGAATTGGGGTGATGTGAGGGGTGAAGGTGTGGAAATTGGGGTGAGGGGTGAAGTTGCCGGAATGGGGGTGATCTAAGGGTGAAGGTGCGGGGCTTGGGGTGTCGTGAAGATCCAGGAATTTGGGTGATCTGAGGGATTAATTTGCTGAAATTAGTGTGATCTGAAGGGTGAAGGTGCGGGCATTGGAGTGATCAGGGTGAAGATCTGTGTATTGGGGTGACCTGAGGGGTGAAGGGGAATTGGGGTGTGAGGTTAATCGCCCTACGCTCTTCTCTAACGCGACTCCTTTCTTCCTCTACAGAGACAAGTCGCCACATTGCGGTGTTAACACGGCGGGACGGCGGCGGAAGTGGCGGAGCGAAGGAAGAGAGCGTCCGGCCCTCGACGCCCAGCCATGGCGCACCAGAAGCGGAGCCGGGAACAGGCCTGGCGGAGGAGGCGGGCGACAAGGAGCACGGACTGTACAGCTTGCACCGGATGTTCGACATCGTAGGGACGCACCTGACCCACCGGGACGTGCGGGTCCTCTCCTTCCTTTTTGTGGACGTTATAGACGATTACGAACGCGGCATGATCCGCACGGGGCGGGACTTTCTGCTGGCCCTGGAGAGGCAGGGCCGCTGCGACGAGACAAACTTTCGCCAGGTTCTCCAGCTGTTACGGATTATAACGCGGCACGACCTCCTGCCGTACGTGACCCTGAAGAGGAGGCGGGCCGGTGAGTTCTCATGCTTGTGCGGAGCGACTGTGTCATTGGTGTTTTATCAAAAAAAAAGAGGCGTGGCCTGATGACACGGGTAAAACGGACGAAACGCACACGGAGTATACAAAAGTTTGTGAGACATTTAAGATTCATTTGTAGAGTAGAGACTTCTGTCCAGTCTTTTTATTGCTGACCCTGTTGGGGGGACTATACCTCACTTCCTGTCCTTGTGACACCATGACGAGAATGGGAGAGGGATGGTTGTCACCAGGGCAGGAAGAAGACAGTGATTTAAACTGGACAGCGCCTCGAACTTTTTTGCATTTGAGAAGATTGCTCTGTTGCATTCTTTATCATCACTACTGGAGAGATTTCCCCTGACGTTTCAGTTCTGACAGGAAGTAAAGGAAAATCTCCCCAGTGGGGACACCGACCATAACGAAAAGCCTGGTGTCATCACTTCTTGAATTAGAATGGTGGTTATAGAGAAGAGCTTCATGAAAATGCCATGTTGTAAATGAATCCACGGCAAACTCCGGCACATCACTCTGACAAATCCAGCTGCCAATCCCTTTCACCCCAACTGGGGCTCAGTCATAGTGATCTGTCTTTGGGTCAAACGCGTCAGTGAAGTGGGATCGATCTGGTAGAGAGCAATGTGCTTTATTAATAAAGTTGCGAATTAAAAAAAAAAGAGGTGCGGCTTTTTGTGTGTGCTGGGGAAGGTGGGCCCATCAAGCCCCGTGTTGTGGTTCAGTAAGAAAGCCAAAAGGCCCCCCGGTGGGTCAGATAAGTAATGCACGGAGTTCAGTAGTCGGGGGGGGGGGGGGGTAGCTCAGGGGTCAGGAGTAAGTAACCGGGGGGGTCGGGGAGCGAGAAACGTAGATCAGGGAGTCAGGAGCGAGAAAGGTAAAGAATTCAGGGGTCCGGAGCGCAAAGCGTAGAGGGGGTCAGAGGTGGGGAAACCTAGAGGGGTTCAGAAGCGCGAAACATGAAACGCACAGGGGTCGGTAGCGTAGAGCGGGTCGGGAGCGCAAAGCGTAGAGAGGGTCAGAGGTGGGAAAACCTAGAGGGGTTCAGGAGCGAGAAACATGGAGCGCACAGGGGTCAGGAGCGCACAGGGGTCGAGAGGGCGAAACGTAGAGGGTCAGGAGCGCGAAACTTAGAGTGGGTTAGAAGTGGGAAAACCTAGAGGAGTTTAGGAGCACGAAACATGGAGCGCACAGGGGTCGGGGGAGCGCGAAGCGAGAAGGGAGGAGCACAGGGTCGGGTCAGGAGCGGGACGGGGTCGGGAGCGCGAAGCTAGAGAGGGTCAGGAGCGCACAGGGGTCGGGGGAGGCGCGAAGCGTAGAGAGGGTCAGGAGCGCACACAGAGGTCGAGAGCGCGAAACATAGAGAGGGTCAGGAGCGCACAGAGGTCGGGGAGCGCAAAGCATAGAGAGGGTCAGGAGAGCAGAGGTCGAGAGCGCGAATCGTAGAGGGGGTCAGGAGCGCACAGAGGTCGAGAGCGCAAAACGTAGAGTGGGTCAGGAGCGCGAAATGTAGAGTGGGTTAGAAGCGGGAAAACCTAGAGGAGTTCAGGAGCACGAAACATGGAGCGCACAGGGGTCAGCAGCGGCAAGTGTAGAGAGGGTCAGGAGCCCACCGGGGTCAGGAGTGCGAAGTGTAGAGGGGTCAGGAGAGCACAGAGGTCGAGAGCGCAAATCGTAGAGAGGGTCAGGAGCGCACAGGGGTCGGGGGAGCGCGAAGCGTAGAGAGGGTCAGGCGCACAGAGGTCGAGAGGGCAAAACGTAGAGTGGGTCAGGAGCGCGACATGTAGAGTGGGTTAGAAGCGGGAAAACCTAGAGGAGTTCAGGAGCACGAAACATGGAGCGCACAGGGGTCAGGCTCATGAAGCATAGAGTGGGTCAGAAGCACAAAACTTGTTGTTGGGTCAGGAGCGCTCAGGGTTCGGGAGTGCAAAACCTAGCAGGGTTCAGGAACACGAAATGTATCGGGGTTCAGGGGGTCAGGAGCGCAAAACGTAAAGACGGAGGGTCAGGCGCAAAGAGCAAATGGAATTCGGGGGGTCAGGAGCGACACAAAGTAGACGGATCGGGTCAGCAGTTACAATTTTTGCGGCTTGTCGTCATTCTCATCCTCGTCCCTGGGGTCGGGAGGGAGAAAGGTAGAGGGTTCAGGGGGTCGGGATCGCGAAACGTAGAGGGGTCACAGGAGCAAGTCTGCGGTGCACACGCTATAACTGGCTTTTCTGGAGTAGCCCGCGCACACACGGCAGCAGGAATTGCGTTTAGGGCGCTACTAGTTGCGCTGTTTTATGTACCACTTGAGAAGTATGACTGGTTGGAGGAACCCCTTTCCTGGGTACAGTCCCAGTTGTGAGGGGTCTATCCCTGGGGAAAGTTGATTGGTGGACCAAGGTAGCGATGCCTCCGTGCTTGTGTTCTTGGGTCTTTCTATTAGGAGAGAGCCCCGCTCTTCTGGGGCGGGGCCACAGCTGGGAGATGCAAGGAAGCCTGGAGGTGACTTGGCCCAGCAGACTCCGCCTATAAAACATCACCTTCGGGTGGACCGGACGGGTTGTCACCGTGTCTCCTTTTGCCCGCAGTGTGCCCGGACCTTGTAGACAAATACCTCGAAGAGACTTCTATTCACTACATGACGCGCCGCGAACGCACAGCAGCGGAGAGTCAAGCACGGAGCACATGCGCTCACCTGGTAAGAGGCGCGTGTATGGTCATAGGCGGGATCCTTGGGGGGGGGGGGGGAAATAGGGGGCGGTTCCCGATTTAATGTGAGTTTAAACACTTTCCTGTTTGTGTTCTCTTACCTGCAGCCCCACCCCATAACCCCATGGTGTGTTCCCCGCCCTCCGGACCCAAAATCTGCACTAAGAGGCCAGGAAGGGGTAGACCGCCCCTCAGCAGCCAGAAGAAGAGGAGGAAATCCATCACACCGGACCCCAAGGAGAAGCAAACGTGCGGTAGGTGGACGCTAATAAAGAGGACCTGTTGCCACATGAGGTTGAGAATGGCTATAGTCCAAGTAAAATGGTGAGCCCATAACCTCTCCTCTTACATTGGTGGTCAGTAAGGAGCCCCAGTAACATCTCCTCTTACATTGGTGGTCAGTGAGGAGCCCCCATTATAGTGCCACCATGATGTCACAGTTCTCTTTTTTGGAGAGTTTCCCTTGTGCCTCCAGTTTCTTCAGGCCAGGAAGTGAAGGGAAATCTCTCCAAGGGCTTTAGATAGACCAAGTTTAGGCAAAGTTATGGTGAGCTCCAGTAACGTCTCCTCTTAGATTTGGTGGTCAGTGAGGAGCCACACTTACATCTCCTCTTAGATTTGGGGGTCAGTAAGAGCCCCATTATAGTGCCTCTATGATGTCACAGTTCTCCTTTTTGGAGAGTTTCCCTTGTGCCTCCAGTTTTTCAGGCCAGGAAGTGTAGGGCAATCTCTCCAAGGGCTTTAGATCACCATGTTTAGGCAAAGCTATGGTGAGCTCCAGTAACATCTCCTCTTACATTGGTGGTCAGTGAGGAGCCCCCATTATAGTGCCACTATGATGTCACAATTTTCTATTTGGAGAGTTTCCCTCTTGCTTCCAGTTTCTTCAGGCCATGAAGTGAAGGGAAATGTCTCCAATGGCTTTAGATACACCATGTTTAGGCAAAGTTATGGTGAGCTCCAGTAACATCTCCTCTTACATTGGTGGTCAGTGAGGGGCCCAGTAACATGTCCTCTTACATTGGTGGTCAGTGAGGACCACCAGTAACATGTCCTCTTACATTGGTGGTCAGTGAAGGAGGTCCAGTAACATCTCCTTGCATTGGTGGTCAGTGAGGAGCCCCAGTAACCCTCTCCTCTTACATTGGTGGTCAGTGAGGAGCCCCAGTAACCTCTCTCTTGCATTGGCTGTCATTGGGGAGCCCCAGTAACACCTCACTGACCACCAATGCAAGAGGAGATGTTACTGGGGCTCCTCACTGACCACCAACGTAAGAGGAGCCCCAGTAACGTCTCTTGCATTGGTGGTCAGTGAGGAGCTCCAGTAACATGTCCTCTTAGATTTGGTGGTCAGTGAGGAACCCCCATTATAGTGCCACTATGATGTCACAATTCTCTTTTTTGGAGAGTTTCCCTCTTGCCTCCAGTTTCTTCAGGCCACAAAGTGAAGGGAAATCTCTCCAAGGGCTTTATCTCTCCAAGATCTCTTCTTAGATTTGGTGGTCAGTGAAGAGTTCCGGTAACATCTCCTCTTACATTAGTGGTCAGTGAGGAGCTCCAGTAACATCTCCTCTTACATTGGGGGTTAGTGAGGAGCCTCAGTAACATCTCCTCTTGCATTGGTGGTCTGTGGGGAGCCCCTGTAACATCTCCTCTAAATTGGTTTCTCAGTAATGAGCTCCAGTAACATCTTAGATTTGGTGGTCAGTGAGGAGCCTTCATTATAGTGCCACTATGATGTCACAATTGTTCTCCCCTTTGGAAAATTTCCCTCTTGCCTCCAGTTTGTTCAGAGCAGGAAGTGAAGGGAATTCTCTCCAAGGGATTTAGATATACCATGTTTAGGCAAAGCTATGGTGAGCTCCAGTAACCTCTTACGTTGGTGGTCAGGGAGGAGCTCCAGTAAAATCTCCGTGACCACCAAATCTAAGAGGAGATTTTACTGGAGCTCCTCCCTGACCACCAACGTAAGAGGTTACTGGAGCTCACCATAGCTTTGCCTAAACATGGTATATGTAAATCCTTTGGAGAGATTTCCCTTCGCTTCCTGGCCTGAAGAAACTGGAGGCATGGGGGAAACTCGTCAAACAGGAGAACAGTTGTGACATCATGGTGGCACTATAATGGGGGCTCCTCAGTGACCACCAAATCTAAGAGGAGCCCCCATTATGGTGCCACCATGATGTCACAACTGTTCTCCTGTTTGGCGAGTTTCCCCCATGCCTCCAGTTTCTTCAGGCCAGGAAGCGAAGGGAAATCTCTCCAAGGGCTTTAGATAGACCATGTTTAGGCAAAGTTATAGTGAACTACAGTAACATCTCTTGTTACATTGGTGGTCAGTGAGGAGCTCCAGTAACCTCTCCTCTTAGATTTGATGGTCAGTGGGGAGCCCCAGTAACGACATTTCTTAGATTTGGTGGTCAGTGAGGAGCCCCCATTATAGTGCCACCATGATGTCACAATTGTGGAGAGTTTCGCTCGTGCTTTCAGTTTCTTCAGGCCAGGAAGTGAATGGAAATCTCTCCAAGGGCTTTAGATAGACCAGTGATGGCGAACCTCGGCACCCCAGATGTTTTGGAACTACATTTCCCATGATGCTCATGCACTCTGCAGTGTAGTAGAGCATCATGGGAAATGCAGTTCCAAAACATCTGGGGTGCCAAGGTTCTCCATCACTGAGATAGACCATGTTTAGGCAAAACTATGGTCCTGTAGAACTTTTACAAATTAACGTACCTTGGTCAGGTGGTTAACTTTCGTTTTTTTTTGTTTTTTTTTCTTCTTCCCTTTCTTCTCCTGCCCCCGTCGCAGATATCCGCCTGCGGGTACGGGCCGAGTACTGCCAGCACGAGACGGCACTACAAGGCAACGTCTTCTCCAACAAGCAGGACCCCTGGAGCGCCAGTTCGAACGCTTCAACCAGGCCAACACCATCCTAAAGTCCCGGGACCTTGGCTCCATCATCTGCGACATCAAATTCTCCGAGCTCACCTACCTGGACGCCTTCTGGCGCGACTACATCAACGGCTCTTTGCTGGAGGCGCTGAAAGGCGTCTTCATCACGGACTCCCTCAAGCAGGCCGTGGGCCACGAGGCCATCAAATTACTGGTCAACGTGGACGAGGAAGACTACGAAATCGGCCGCCAGAAACTGCTTCGGAACTTGATGATGCAGAGCACGCTGTGACGCCAACAGAGGACCCTTTTTGGGGGTGGGGCTGCGGGAGGGGTGGAGTTACAATGATGGCGCTGCTCGGCATATGGCGGCTCTTAAAAAAGGTTAACGGATCCATCACAACCAATTTTTTTTTTTTTTTTTTAAGTCCTTTTTTTTTATTTTATTTTTTATTTTCAGTCCTTTTTTTTTTTTATATCAACTAAAAAAGTATGGAAAAAAAAAAGAAATATATAAATCTATGAGGTAAGCACTGTGTTGCTTGAGGAGTAGACCGACCCGACATGCTGTCAGTATGCGCCTATATTATAACTATATTTATGTACTTGTAAAGATATATATGTATACGGGCCTGATCGGGCCAATTAAAAAAAAAAAGACGCCTGTAGGGACAGCGGCACTTATATCACTGCGCCAATTTTTTTTATTTTATTTTTTTACTCTCCTACAAGGTCGCTCCTCTCCATACTGGACCCACAACAGCATTGAATTCTTGTCAAACTTCCTCCCGTAAGTTTTTTTTTTTTTTTTTTTTTAGAAAAAAAAAATGGGGCCTAGCCTCACAATTTTTTTTAAAATAAATAATAAATCCTAAAATTAAAAAAAAAAAAAATCAAAAATGTTGCGAGGGCTGCAGTTGCGTGTGGCTGTGATAAGGGGCCTGTTTTATATATTAAGAAAAAAAAAATTAAAATTATTGAAAAAAATTGATTTTGCACTTACCCCATTGTCCATATAACAACAAATACTGAATGAAACTAAAAAATATCCCAATCCTCAGTGAGGCAGATTGGAAAAAAATATATAAAATTTTAATTTGTTTTGATACAGTAGGGGAGGAGTTGGCACTTCTTTATTGAATGAAACTGATAAGAACTGCAATATATATATATATATATAATTTGCAGAGATAGAGAAAATATATATTATACATACTTTTTTTTTTTTTTTTTGCAGTGCGTGTGTATATATAATATATATTTTCTCTATCTCTGCAAGTAAGAACTGCAAATAAAATACATTATTTTATTTTTTTGCAAATAGATATGTACGACACACTTATTTTTATTATATATATATATATATATATAAAAATAAGTGTGTCGTATATATCTATTTGCAAAAAAAGAAATATATATATATTTTATAGCACCCTTTTATTGAATAAAAACTTATTTTTTTTTTTATACACTAATATATATATATAAATAATATATATATATATATATATATATATATATATATATATATAATTTTTTTTTTTTTTTTTTAGTGTACACTAAAATATATATATATTTTTTTTCACAGTGTATGTAATGTATAATTAATAAATATTTCACACTAATATATATATTAGTGTGAAATATTTATTAATTATACATTACATACACTGTAAAAAAAAAATATGTATGTGTGTAAAAAAAAAAAAAAAAAAAAAAAAGTTTTCCAGTTCTTATAAGTTTTATTCAATAAAGGGGTGCTAACTCTCCCCCTACTGTGTCCAAAATTGGAAAAAATAAATAAAAATATTGGCGTCCAGTCCATTAAAAAAGAATATTCCTATTCTAAACACCCCCACCCCCCCCCCCCCCCCAACCATGTTTTGTGTTTTCCAGATCCTCATGTTACATTCTCGGTAATACAACATAAATGTAAAAAAAAATCAAGCAGGGGTGCTGGAAATCCTATCGCAATCAAAACGAGGGGTGCAGCTACAGAACCCTGCAAAGTATTATTAAAAGAGGAATAAAAAATAAAAAAAATGAATTCACTATAAATGAAATAAAGTTATATTTACATTTATTTATTAAAATACATTTTTATGATTATATTACAATATAATCCCCATAAAAAAGAAAACACATCCTCCTTTTTTTATATATTTTTGTGTGTATATGTGTGTGTGTGTGTATATGTATGTATGTGTATATATATATGTGTATATATATATATATAATATCATTTATTAGTGTGTGTGTGTGTATATGTATGTGTATATATATATAATATCATTTATTAGTGTGTGTGTGTGTGTATATACACATATACATTTTTTTTTTTCCCCCCCATTCTCAATCTTCTTTTTTTTTTTTTTTTTTTTTTTTTTTGTATTCTTTTTTTTTTTATTTGTATTCTATTATAATCTCCATGAGAAAAAAAAAGCATTTTTATTTTTTATGGTGATATATACATTTTTATTTATATTCTAAATCCCCGTTACAAAAAAATACAATAAACACAATCCTATACATTTTCATTTGTAAACAAAATCGCCTTCCTGTTGACCCAGAAAAATTACAAAAAAAAAAAATTGTCAAAATAAAGTTTAACTATTGGAGTCAAAGTTTCCAATTTTAATAAATAATAAAAAAAATGTTTTTTTTTTTTTCTTTTATATATAAACAGGCCGTGAGTCGAATAAGTATTATTGAACGATTGCAAAAAAAGCAGCATTGCCTTAACCCTCTGTGACCATTGATCGCCTCGTTAAATAACGTTGTTACGTACCTCGCTGTTATGTTTAAAAAACAAAAAAAAAACGCTAGTCTTTTGTTATTGTGTCTGGGAGTTTTGTCAGCATGGCAACACGCAACTGCTTTCCCCTATTTGGAAAGGCTGTAAAAAAAAAAAAGAATTCAGTGCTGAAATTTTTTTATTTTTATGTTTTTTTTGTTTTTTTTTATACGAGTAAAATAGTTTACATTTTCTGCAGCGTCGGAGCTGTACCTTCAAGTTCCTGTCAAATCCAAAACAAGAACGGTCTCCTTTCTTCCTCCTCCTCCTTTAGCAATTTTGAGCACTTATCAATGTTCTTTTTGCAATACTGACGCTGCTTGGTGTCAAAGAAGAAAAAAAAAAAAAAACTCCAAAAATTTACTGATTGTATGTCGTCGCCCGAGGATGTGAGAAAAACTTCATTTCGACGTAGAAAACGGCGCATTAATTTTGGCTAGATCAAGTCGATTATATATGTGATGTCTGACCTCTCAAGTCTTTTGTCCGTTTTTGTCAGTGTTCTGTTCATTATTTTTTTTTTTATTTGAATTTTTTTTTTTTTTTTTTGTTTGTTTTTTGTTTTGCCCTCTCGGCTGCTTCTAAAAAAAATATGGGAGATTAAAAAAACATTTTTTTGAAATATTTTGCAGTATTTTCACAATTTTTTTTGATTTGAAGGACTTTACTCGACCACTCGTTGAACGACCTCCTCCTCCCCCACCCTGTGTGCTGGAATAGAAAAAAAAAAATCGGGTATGTCTATCCCGTAGCTCGTTTTTGGAGGAAGGAATTTGAACAGGTTGGTAAGATTGACTCCCGAAATTAAAGTGTCGCAACTTGCTGGGTCGTGGTGGAGTGCAAAAATTTGAGGGTGTTTTTTTAATGAAAAAATGAATAAAATCAGAAGCTTGAGTATGGTGGACCCCTCTGGTTAAAAAATTGGGGACTCCTCTGGTTAAAAAAAAAAAAAAAAGAAATTGTACTGATCCCCCCCCCCCATTGATGGTGGCTTCACAGATCCAATACCAGCCATTCTCCACCAACTTCTTATGAAGGCCTTGGGTTCCTCCAGAGGTCGTTATGGGTTCGTTGAGAAATAGATGATCAACCTTCCATTGATGGTGTCTTCACATCCAATACCAGCCATTCTTAAACAAGTTCCAATGAAGGCCTCGGGTTCCTCCAGAGGTTGTTATGGGTTCCTTGAGATGTAGATGATCAACCTCCCATTAATGGTGCCTTCACAGATCCAGGTGCAACCTTGCTCAATACCAGCCATTCTCCACCAAGTTCCCACAAAGGCCTCGGGTTCCTCCAGAGGTCGTTATGGGTTCCTTGAGATGTAGATGGTCAACCTTCAATTGATGGTGCCTTCACATCCAATACCAGCCATTCTTAAACAAGTTCCCATGAAGGCCTCGGGTTCCTCCAGAGGTCGTTGGGGGTACCTTGAGATGTAGATGATCAACCTCCCGTTGATGGTGCCTTCACAGATCCAGGTGCAACCTTGCTCAATGCAAGCCATTCTCAACCAAGTTCCCATGAAGGCCTCTGGTTCCTCCAGAGGTTGTTAGGGGTTCCTTGCGATGTAGATGATCAACCTTCCATTGATGGTGCCTTCACAGATCCAATACCAGCCATTCTCAACCAAGTTCCCATGAAGGCTTCTGGTTCCTCCAGAGGTTGTTAGGGGTTCCTTGAGATGTAGATGATCAAACTCCCATTGATGGTGCCTTCACAGGTCCAATACCAGCCATTCTCAACCAAGTTCCCATGAAGGCCTCGGGTTCCTCCAGAGGTTGTTGGGGGGTCCTTAAGCAGTAGATGATGGTACCTTCGTAGATCTAGGTCCAGTTGTGCTCAGTACCAGCCATTTTTAACAAGGGTTCTTCCAGAGGTTTATAGGGGGTCCCTTGAGCTGTAGATGATCAACCTCCCATTGATGGTACCTTCAGAGATTCAGGTCCATCACCATCTGCACGATAGCATGACACCAATGATCTTTAAAGCGGTCTTCCAACCACAAATTTAAGGGGAAGGCGGAGGCATTCTTTCTACTGACCACCAATGCAAAGTGCTTGTTTCAGTGAACTAATTACACCAGGGGTTCACCAAGACGTGAAAATGATTTTAAGGGTTCTTCTGTTGTAAAAAGGTTCAGAAAGGGTGTAGTAGAGTGTCCCCTGGTATGAAAGGGTTGGACTCGATCCTTGACACCAATGCTTGGATGATGGTCTGTCTGAGCCACCTAGAGATGGTGGATTGAGAATCTGCTTCAGAATATTTGGGTCCATCTGGGATGACAAATAGGGAATCTCACTTTCTGCAAGAAGTGACTGACAGACTCTTAAAGCCCAAACCCTATCCAGATGGTGGAGAGAAACTTCCTTTTTGGTGAATTAGAGCCAGAGGGATGGAAGTGTGATGTCTAGGTTGAGGTGAAAAGCAGAAACTACCTTTAGGCAAGATGCAAGTCTTTTGGGCTTCAGCACTACCTTGTTCCTATGCAAAACCAGAATCGGTTCCTTGCCAGATAAGGCCCCTGGTACCCATCTTTCAGAGGTGATGGATGTGGGGAACACCAATTTGAAGGTAGAATATCTCCTATAGGTTCGGATGGTGGTTTCTGAAGCACAGGGAGAACCATAGTCAGTACTCATGGAGTTACACGGGAGACCCCCTGTGCAAAGGTCTTAATCAAGGAATAGGAGGGCCGTAGTCTGGAAGAAGATAGATGGTGCTGACATCCAAGCACTGATCCAAACCCAGCTTTATGAAGGAGATTTGTCGCTGAGAAAGCCCTAGTATAGAATCCTAATTACTCGAATCAAGTGAAGTATCCTTTTTACATCCAATGATGGAACTTGCGGGAAGTAGACTTCCAACTTTTAGCATGGTTGGAATCACCAAATCGGAGATGGCCGTCATTCAGAACCTGGACTTCAATATCCATACCATTAAAGTCGTTGGTCCTTGAGACAGAGATTTGGATGATCTTTAATTTAGAGCCCTCACAGTCGGCTAGGAGTCATATTGGGTCGGAGTGCCACATCTGCCTGGGCCAATCCATAGCCCTTCATCTCAATCTTGTTAAGTAGACGAGGAAGAAGTTTTAGATGAGGAAAGATCTAGATCATGGGTCTTCAAACTACGGCCCTCCAGTTGTTCAGGAACTACAATTCCCATAATGCCTAGTCATGTCTGTGAATGTCAGTGTGTTACAATGCCTCATGGGATGTGTAGTTCTGCAACATCTGGAGGGCCGTAGTTTGAGGATCCCTGAGCTAGATCATTGTGTACCAATCCGACGAGTCACCGGAGCATCCACTGCTTCTGCTAGAGGATCCCTAAACCTGGAGATAAACATGTCCAGTTTGTTGTTAAACCCGGAGGACAGGAGATCCACATCTGTGTCCCCCCCCCCCCCCCAGACCTGTGGTGGAGGTCCTAAAAAACACCTTGTGTTGCAGGGGTCCCTAACCCCAGGTTCAAATTTGTCAGCTGAGGATGTCTGTCAACCAGTAGTTTGTGCCTGGGATATGGACAAGGCTGGAACATGAAGTTCTGCCCCTGATTGCCACAAAAAAAAAACCTGTTTCCTCCTTGATTGTACACCACTGCCACTTTTTTGGGGATTGTACCCGACTTTTAATGGAATAAAGTTGCATCCGGACCTCTTAGCAGCGGTGTGGGTCTTCAATTTCAATTCTCATTACAGAGACTGGAGAGATCCTCTGGGTCAGGGGTCTCCCAAACTATCTAAACAAAGGGCCAGTTTACTGTCCTCCAGACTTTAGGGGGGGTGGACTTTGGCCAGCAGGAGTAGAAGATGTCCCAGCATCAGATGGAATAAACAATGCCCCCTCTTTTGGTGTCAGTGAGAGAAATTGTGCTCATTTTTGGTGTCATTGGTAGGAATCTTGCCCTGTCATTGGAAGGAATCTTGTCCCGTCATTGGGCTCCATTGTTGGTGTCATTGGAAGGAATTTTGTCCCGTCATTGGGCTCCATTGTTGGTGTCATTGGAAGGAATTTTGTCCCGTCATTGGGCTCCATTGTTGGTGTCGTTGGAAGGAATATTATCCCGTCATTGGGCTCCATTGTTGGTGTCGTTGGAAGGAATCTTGTCCCGTCATTGGGCTCCATTGTTGGTGTCGTTGGAAGGAATCTTGTCCCGTCATTTGGCTCCATTGTTGGTGTCGGTAGGAATCTTCCCCGTCATTGGGCTCCATTGTTGGTGTCGTTGGTAGGAATCTTCCCCCGTCATTGGGCTCCATTGTTGATGTCGTTGGTAGGAATCTTCCCCCGTCATTGGGCTCCATTGTTAGTGTCGTTGGTAGGAATCTTGCGCTGTCATTGGGCTCCATTGTTGCTGTCCTTGGTAGGAATCTTGCCCCGTCATTGGGCACCATCGTTGGTGTCAGTGGAGGGAAACTGTGCCCCATTGTTGTGTCGTTGGTATTGTGCCCCCATTGTTGGTGTCACTGGCAGGAATTGTGCACCTTTTGTTGGTGTGTCGGTGAATGAAATTGTGCCCCAAGGGCCGGATGAAAGCAAAGGGCCGCAGTTTGGAGACTACTGCTCTCGGGGGTGGGGAGGGTAAAAGCCACCTGGTGAGGAACCAGATCATTCACACCAACATCAATGCCTTCAATTACCAATACCGGCAAGATAAATTTTACAGGTCCAGTGCCATCCTTCCACTTTCCTCAAGGGCCGTGGTGTGGTCCTACTGAATCCAGATGACCCTAGAAAGATGGTCCAGTGCTGCAGAGACAGTCGATTGTTCAGAAGGTTGAGCGGAATGATGGCCAAGTCCCCTTCACTGCTGGATGGGTGCACCAGTCTTTTCCCAGCCCAACAGGCCAGTGTCAATCATGAAGATCAGAATGAAGGACCACCCCCCCTGGGCCATGGTACCTAAATAATAATTTTGACCAGGAGATGGACTCACTTGCACCATGATGACAGAATGTTTGAAAAAACATGAGGGTGAACTGTTCTCCACCCTCCTAGGACACAAGCTCAAATGTGGGCATGCTGGGCAGAGGAGGAGTTATGCTGGGGCTGGTCCACCATCATTATGTTTGCCAGTGTCAAAGCCTCCTGTAGATGGCAGTATAACAGAACAGTACTTACTGTGTCCCTTCAATGGGCAACAAGGATTTTTCTTTTTCTAGTTTTGGATGGTGTGGGCGGGTTAGCATTACATTTCCAGCAAGGATTCTTGCTGTGTTGATCCTACAGAAAATCCGGCATCTCCGTACAAACCACAAGCTTTACATCCACTACAGTGAGGGGGGGGGGGAGTATTTGATCGGCTACTGATTTTGTACGTTTGGCCCACTGACAAAGAATCGATCATAATTTTAATGGTCGGTTTATTATAACAGTGAGAGACGGAATGACAACAAAAATATCCAGAAAAACGCACTTTGATGAAGTTATAAATTGATTTGCATTTTAATGAATGAAATAAGTATTTGAACCCTTCACAAAACATGACTTAGTAGTTGGTGGAGAAACCCTTGTTGGCAATCACAGAGGTCAGACGTTTCTTGGAGTTGGCCTCCAGGTTTGCACACATCTCAGGAGGGATTTTGTCCCGCTCCGCTGAGCAGATCCTCTCCAAGTCATTAAGGTTTTGAGGTTGACATTTGGTAAGTCGAACCTTCAGCTCCCTCCACATATTTTCTATGGGATTAAGGTCTGGAGACTGGCTAGGCCACTCCCAGGACCTTAATGTGCTTCTTCTTGTGTTTTGGGTCATTGTCATGCTGGAATACCCATCCACGACCCATTTTCAATGCCCTGTCTACGGGATGGAGGTTCTCACCCAAGATTTGATGGTCCATCTTCCCTTTTGATGCGGTGAAGTTGTCCTGTCCCCTTAGCAGAAAAACACCCTCAAAGCATAATGTTTACACCTCCATGTGTGATGGTGGGGGGATGGTGTTCTCCATGTGTGACGGTGGGGGGATGGTGTTCTCCATGTGAGACGGTGGGGGGGATGGTGTTCTCCATGTGAGACGGTGGGGGGGATGGTGTTCTCCATGTGTGACGGTGGGGGGGATGGTGTTTTCCATGTGTGACGGTGGGGGGTGGCGTTCTCCATGTATGACGGTGAGGGGTGGCGTTCTCCATGTATGACGGTGAGGGGTGGCGTTCTCCATGTATGACGGTGAGGGGTGGCGTTCTCCATGTATGACGGTGAGGGGTGGCATTCTCCATGTATGACGGTGAAGGGTGGCGTTCTCCATGTATGACAGTGAGGGGTGGCATTCTCCCGTGTATGACGGTGGGGGGATGGCCTTCTCCATGTACGACTGTGAGGGGTGGCGTTCTCCATGTACGACCGTGAGGGGTGGCGTTCTCCATGTACGACCGTGAGGGGTGGCGTTCTCCATGTACGACCGTGAGGGGTGGCGTTCTCCATGTACGACCGTGAGGGGTAGCGTTCTCCATGTATGACCGTGAAGGGTGGCGTTCTCCATGTACGACGGTGGGGGGATGGCGTTCTCCATGTATGACGGTGGGGGATGGTGTTCTTGAGGTCATAGGCAGCATTCCTCCTCCTCCAAACACGGTGAGTTGAGTGGATGGCAAAGAGCTTGATTTTGGTCTCATCTGACCACAACACTTTCCCCCAGTTCTCTGAATCATTCAGATGTTCATTATCAAACTTCAGTCGGACTGTACATGTGATTTCCTGAGCAGGAGGACTTTGCCAGCACTGCAGGATTGCATTCGTTCTCGGCGTAGCGTGTTACCAAATGTTTTCTTGGTGACTATGCTCCCAGCTGAGTTCATTGACCAGATCCTCCCGTGTAGTTCTAGGCCGATTCATCACCATTCTCATGATCATTGAAACCCCACGAGGTGAGCTCTTGTGTGGATCACCAGACCGAGTAGGGTTGCTACCTCATCCCTTTTAGACCTGAACACCTCTTTTTCTTCATTAATCTTTGGTAAGTTTGATATCTCCACCTCTTTGGGGGACCAAAGAATTCAAGTGGGGGGGAGGAGAATGTAGCCATGAAGTACACAGGTTTTGAGGCTGATTAAGGTGGTGGTTAAACTCACTTGGTGCCTTACCTCATCCCTTTAGACCTGAACACCTCTTTTTCTTCATTAATCTTTGGTTAGTTCAATATCCCCCCCCCCTGTTTTTGGGGACCAAAGAATTCAAGTGGGGGGGGGAATGTAGCCATGAAGTACACAGGTTTTGAGGCTGATTAAGGTGGTGGTTAAACTCACGTGGTGCCTTACCTCATCCCTTTAGACCTGAACACCTCTTTTTCTTCATTAATCTTTGGTTAGTGCAATATCCCCCCCTTTTTGGGGACCAAAGAATTCAAGTGGGGGGAGGAGAATGTAGCCATGAAGACATGGGTTTTGAGGATGATTAAGGTGGTGGTTAAACTCACTTGGTGCCTTACCTCATCCCTTTAGACCTGAACATCTCTTTTTCTTCATTAATCTTTGGTTAGTTCAATATCCCCCCCTTTTTTGGGGACCAAAGAATTCAAGTGGGGGGAGGAGAATGTAGCCATGAAGACATGGGTTTTGAGGATGATTAAGGTGGTGGTTAAACTCACTTGGTGCCTTACCTCATCCCTTTAGACCTGAACACCTCTTTTTCTTCATTAATCTTTGGTTAGTGCAATATCCCCCCCCTTTTTGGGGACCAAAGAATTCAAGTGGGGGGAGGAGAATGTAGCCATGAAGACATGGGTTTTGAGGATGATTAAGGTGGTGGTTAAACTCACTTGGTGCCTTACCTCATCCCTTTAGACCTGAACATCTCTTTTTCTTCATTAATCTTTGGTTAGTTCAATATCCCCCCTTTTTTGGGGACCAAAGAATTCAAGTGGGGGGAGAATGTAGATGTGAAGTACATGAGGCTGAGTAAGGTGGTGGTTAAACTCACTTGGTGCCTTAATAATTAATAATCGCACCAACCGTTGTCGCCCTCTCACCAAGCTGCTTGGCGATGGTCTTGTAGCCCATTCCAGCCTTGTAGGTCTACAATCTTCTCCTCCCCGACATCCTTGGAACGCTCTTTGGTCTTGTCCATGGTGGAGAGATTGGAATCTGCTTCTGAGGACAGGTGTCTTTTATACAGGAAACAAGCTGAGATTAGGAGCACTCCCTTTTTAAGAGTGAGAGTGCTCCTAATCTCAGCTCGTGACCTGTACAGAAATCTTGCTGACTGATAGGGGATCAAATACTTATTTCACTTATTAAAATGCAAATCAATTCATAACCTATTTTTGAAATGCGTTTTTCGGGATATTTTTGTGGTTATTCTGTCTGTCATCGTCCAATACAATTGTGTACGTTTGCCCGCTGACAGACGGATCAGTCTATAATCGGCAGCCAATCAAATACTTCGCCCCCCCCCCCCCACTGTATAGCAATAAATAAATAGATATCCACTGTTTTAATAGTGTCCTTTATTGATCGGGAACAGTACATAATGCATTTCGGCTGCTGGGCCTTAGTCATGAGCTTAGTGGCCTAAAATGCGTTTGCCTTTTGTGTGGATTTTATGCACTCTTCCTATCAATTAAAGGATACTTGCTTGTGGAGGTATAGTGCCACATCGTTGGTGTCAGTGGGGGGAATAGTGCCCCATCGTTGGCGTGAGTAAAATAGTGCCCCATCGTTGTCAGTGTGAGAAATTGTGTCCCGTCATTGGTATCAGTGGGAGGAATTGTGCCCCATCATTGGTGTCAGTGGGGGGAATAGTGTCCCATCGTCGGTGTCAGTGGGGGGAATAGTGTCCCGTCATTGGTATCAGTGGGAGGAATTGTGCCCCATCATTGGTGTCAGTGGGGGGAATAGTGTCCCATCGTCGGTGTCAGTGGGGGGAATAGTGTCCCATCGTCGGTGTCAGTGGGAGGAATAGTGTCCCACCATTGGTGTCAGTGGGAGGAATAGTGTCCCACCATTGGTGTCAGTGGGAGGAAAAGTGTCCCATCATTGGAGTCTGTGGGAGGAATAGTGTCCCATCATTGGTGTCAGTGGGTGGAATAGTGTCCCATCACTGGTGTCAGTGGGAGGAATAGGGTCCCATCATTGGTGTCCGTGGGAGGAATAGTGTCCCACCATTGGTGTCAGTGGGAGGAACAGTGTCCCATCGTTGGTGTCAGTGTGAGGAATAGTGTCCCACCGTTGGTGTCAGTGGGAGGAGTAGTGTCCCATCATTGGTGTCAGTGGGGGGGAACAGTGTCCCATCATTGGTGTCAGTAGGGGGGAACAGTGTCCCATCATTGGTGTCAGTGGGGGGGAACAGTGTCCCATCATTGGTGTCAGTGGGGGGGGAACAGTGTCCCATCATTGGTGTCAGTGGGAGGAACAGTGTCCCATCATTGGTGTCAGTGTCAGTGAGGAACAGTGTCATCATGGTGTCAGTGGGAGGAACAGTGTCCCATCATTGGTGTCAGTGGGAGGAACAGTGTCCCATCATTGGTGTCAGTGGGAGGAACAGTGTCCCATCATTGGTGTCAGTGGGAGGAACAGTGTCCCATCATTGGTGTCAGTGGGAGGAATAGTGTCCCATCATTGGTGTCAGTGGGGGAATAGTGTCCCATCATTGGTGTCAGTGGGGGGGAACAGTGTCTCATCATTGGTGTCAGTGGGAGGAACAGTGTCCCATCATTGGTGTCAGTGGGAGGAACAGTGTCCCATCATTGGTGTCAGTGGGAGGAACAGTGTCCCATCATTGGTGTCAGTGGGAGGAACAGTGTCCCATCATTGGTGTCAGTGGGAGGAATAGTGTCCCATCATTGGTGTCAGTGGGGGGGAATAGTGTCCCATCATTGGTGTCAGTGGGGGGGGGAATAGTGTCCCATCATTGGTGTCAGTGGGAGGAATACTGCCCCATCATTGGTGTCAGTGGGAGGAATAGTGTCCCATCATTGGTGTCAGGGGGGGGGGAATAGTGTCCCCTCATTGGTGTCAGTGGGAGGAATACTGCCCCATCATTGGTGTCAGTGGGGGAATACTGCCCCATCATGGTGTCAGTGGGAGGAATAGTGTGTCCCATCATTGGTGTCAGTGGGGGGGGGAATAGTGCCCATCATTGGTGTCAGTGGGAGGAATAGTGCCCAATCATTGGTGTCAGTGGGAGGAATAGTGTCCCAAGGGCCAGACAAAGGCAAGCAAAGGGCCACAGTTTGGAGACCAGTGATCTCGGGCATTGCTGCCTCTGACTGCTAGTCTACAATGACGGTTCTCCTGGCTGGAGGGGAAGTTGTACTGGAGAGGAGCTGCAGTGCAAGGATCTCCCTGCTTCATCCTCATCTATTCTGTGCTTCCTCCCCCTCCTCTATTACCCCTCCAATCATCCGATCACCCGTCATCAAGGGGCAGCTTTGACACGAGGAAGCAAAGCCCTGTCTCTACCAAGATGGCCGCCCTTACCCAGAAGCCCCGGCAGTTCTTGGGGGGTGCCCACAGACAACGGTGACAGTTTCTTTGCCCTCTGCCTGTCCCGTATGGGTCCTCTTCATATCGAAACGGCAGGCAAGTCGCCAAACATGCACTGGACACACAATGACTCTGTTGTAACCCAACAATAAGATCTGCAGTTCTGCTCAGCCGTCATTATGATTTACAAGCCCCTCCCCCTCCTGCCACACCGCACAGGCAGGACGTTCTTGAAATGACTTTGGCTTCGCTGCAGGTGAATTATAATAATTTATTTCGATTGCACGGAAAATGGCACCACGTGAAATTATTTGGAATCTTATGGACGGGCGATATTAAGCCCCGCCCTTGGTGTATACAATGGCAGTTAGACTAGGTCAGGGAATTATTTCGGAAGGGCCACGCCTCCCATACCAATTAAGCCCCGCCCTTGGTGCATACAATGGCAGTTAGGAGATTAGGTCAGGGAAGTGTTTTGGAAAGGCCACGCCTCCCATACCAATTACGCTCCACTCTTGGTGTATACAATGCCAGTTAGATTAGGTCCGGGAAGTGATTTGGAAGGTCCTCCCATACCAATTAAGCCCCGCCCTTGGTGTATACAATGGCAGTTAGGAGATTAGGTCAGGGAAGTGTTTTGGAAAGGCCACGCCTCCCATACGAATTAAGCCACGCCCTTGGTGTATACAATGGCAGTTAGGAGATTACGTCAGGGAAGTGTTTTGGAAAGGCCACGCCTACCATACCAATTAAGCCCCGCCCTTGGTGTATACAATGGCAGTTAGGAGATTAGGTCAGGGAAGTGTTTTGGAAGGGCCACGCCTCCCATACCAATTAAGCCCCGCCCTTGGTCTATACAATGGCAGTTAGGAGATTAGGTCAGGGAAGTGATTTGGAAGGTCCTCCCATACCAATTAAGCCCCACCCTTTGTGTATACAATGCAAGTTGGGAGATTAGGTCAGGGAAGTGTTTTGGAAAGGCCACGCCTCCCATACGAATTAAGCCACGCCCTTGGTCTATAGAATAGCAGTTAGGAGATTAGGTCAGGGAAGTGCTTTGGAAAGGCCACGCCTCCCATACCAATTAAGCCCCGCCCTTGGTGTATACAATGGCAGTTAGAATATTAGGCCAGGGAAGTGATTTGGAAAGGCCACGCCTCCCATACCAATTAAGCCCCGCCCTTGGTGTATACAATGGCAGTTAGGAGATTAGGTCAGGGAAGTGTTTTGGAAGGGCCACGCCTCCCATACCAATTAAGCCCCGCCCTTGGTCTATACAATGGCAGTTAGGAGATTAGGTCAGGGAAGTGTTTTGGAAAGGCCACGCCTACCATACCAATTAAGCCCCGCCCTTGGTGTATACAATGGCAGTTAGGAGATTAGGTCAGGGAAGTGTTTTGGAAGGACCACGCCTCCCATACCAATTAAGCCCCGCCCTTGGTCTATACAATGGCAGTTAGGAGATTAGGTCAGGGAAGTGATTTGGAAGGTCCTCCCATACCAATTAAGCCCCGCCCTTGGTGTATACAATCGCAGTTAGAATATTAGGCCAGGGAAGTGATTTGGAAAGGCCACGCCTCCCATACCAATTAAGCCCCGCCCTTGGTGCATACAATGGCAGTTAGGAGATTAGGTCAGGGAAGTGTTTTGGAAAGGCCACGCCTCCCATACCAATTAAGCCCCGTCCTTGGTTATAGACCAATGGCAGTTAGGAGATTAGGCCAGGGAAGTGATTTGGAAGGGAAACATTGAGCCCCACCTCCCATACCAATTAAACCCACCCCTTCCGCTCAATCCCCACCCACTCTGTAGAGCAGGATTGTCTCATTGCCATAACTTTTCCTGGTGCCCATATAAGGCTGATGGTGTCAGGAAAGGTCGGGTCGTGGGAGCTTGTGACATCACAACTCCTCCTAACAATGCTGTGATAATATGGGTACAAATGCAAACCTTGAACTGATGTTGGTGTCCCCATTGGGCAGATTTCCCTTCACTTCCTGTTGTAGTGACTCCCCCCCCCCCAAAAAGGTGGTAAAAACCCGGCAGGGCTAGAAAAGTCCTCGGGCACCCGGGTTGGACAACCGGTCCAAAAAATGCAAAAAAGGGTGTAGGGAGACGCCCTCATCGGCCCTAGAGGACCCTACTGGTGACTAGCCGGTGACATCGGGGCCCCGCCCAAAGACATGAGGTCATCATCTAAGACCAACCCCCCCCCCCCCCATCCTCCTCTTGTGTTGTGTTTATTATTACAGGTGCCCTTTATACATTCCAGTGATTGATTAGTCGTCCTTCTCAGCAGCTTGATTATAGATTATCGCTCCGTGTTCCGAGGCACAATCAGCCGATCTCCGATCCCGCCGCCTCCCTCAGTTCCGGACTCTTCTTGCCGACGGTGCCGTACAGGTCGGCCCTGCGGTGACCCTGCACCGGCATCTCTCGCCGCACGCGGTGGAGGTAAGGTAGGTCGATCTCTGCGTAGCACACCCCGGGTCCGTCCCGGCACTGCGCCACGACCGCGCCCCACGGGTCCACCACCATGGCGTGGCCGTACGAAGCCCGGCGCTGGTTGTGGCTGCCGGTCTGTGCCGCCGCCACCACGTAACACTGGTTCTCTATGGCTCGGGCCCTCAGCAGCACCTGTGGGGGGAAAGGGGGAGAGGGGTCAGCACTATTCCTCCCACTGATACCAATGATGGGACACTATTCCTCCCACTGACACCAATGATGGGACACTATTCCTCCCACTGACACCAATGATGGGACACTATTCCTCCCACTGATACAATGATGGGACACTATTCCTCCCACTGACACCAATGATGGGACACTATTCCTCCCACTGACACCAATGATGGGACACTATTCCTCCCTGATACCAATGATGGGGACACTATTCCTCCCACTGACACCAATGATGGGACACTATTCCTCCCACTGATACCAATGATGGGACACTATTCCTCCCACTGACACCAATGATGGGACACTATTCCTCCCACTGAACCAATGATGGGCACTATTCCTCCACACTGATACCAATGATGGGGCACTATTCCTCCCACTGACACCCAATGATGGGACACTATTCCTCCCATGATACCAATGATGGGGCACTATTCCTCCCACTATGACACTCAATGATGGGACACTATTCCTCCACTGACACCAATGATGGGACACTATTCCTCCACAAGTAGAACACAATGATGGGACACTATTCCTCCCACTGACACCAATGATGGGCACTATTCCTCCCTGATACCAATGATGGGACACATATTCTCCCACTGACACCAATGATGGGACACTATTCCTCCCCACTGATACACCAATGATTTATTTTTTTTTTTTTTCTCCTTAAATGATTTCGGCGCACTATTCCTCCACTGATACCAATGATGGGACACTATTCCTCCCACTGACACCAATGATGGGACACTATTCCTCCCACTGACACTATTCCTCCCACTGACACCAATGAGGGGGATTTTGATTGGTCCCTTCAACAATCCTGACCACACCTTTTCTCACATCCTGATTGGCTCCCCTCATCTTGTAGGTCTCACATGCAGCACATGAATGACCAATCTCCTGCTGGAGACCCCCTGGGGCTGTCC